>PVKE010013794.1:0-35994 GCA_004027555.1 Craseonycteris thonglongyai
GAGTCGCCCTCTCCACATCTTTAAAGGTGTGCAGCTTTCACAAAGGGGCAGCCTGGGACGAAAGTTCACCTTCCACTCAATTAACCTTGAGAGAGAAAGGTTGTTTTTTTTCTTTTCCTTTTCTTCCCCAAGAGACTTTTTTTTTTTTTCGTGACCTTTTTGAAGCATCTTATTTTCTGGGCAAAAAGCCAAATGATACACTCTCTTCCCAGCTGCAGGGCTGTTGCAGATTTTCAAAGCGGAGGTAAAGACAGCCTTGAAATAAATGCAAGGTGGACAGTGGGGTTGGGGGAACGTGAGGAAATGCCTTATTATTTCAGCCAAGATGTGCCTGGAGGGGTGAAGCCTTCGCGGAGCATGAGCCCGCAGGACCCCTGAGAGGCAGGGACCTGGAGACAGCGCTGCCAGGCGCTCCCCCCAATTAGGGAGTGCACATGAATACAAATTTTACAAAATCAATTCGACTCTGGGTGAAGGCTGAATATTAATAAGCCATAACAAAGCCTATCTTGCCCAGGATTTTGCAACGACCAAAGAGGTTCCCCCTGCCGCCACATATTCAATCCCTTTGAGTCTCGGATTCACCTCTCAAATAAGATTGGATCTTATTTAAGACTGGAGCAGTAGAGTAAAATACATAGCAATAGTGCTTTTATAAATGGATTTGTTGGACAATAGTACCCAAAGGCCTCCCTACCCCACCCCGGATGCAGCGTTCCTAATGGCAGATTTAGAGGGCAGCAGCGCTGGCCTCTCTCCCTTCCCCACGTGGGGCCTCCACAGGCAACCGCATATATGCACAGAGTGGACCATGAACCAAAGCCCCCCGGCCAGTTCAGCTTCCTGCTGGGGCTTCCCCACTGGCCTCTCTGGTGGCAAAGGGGGTTTCATGAAGGTGGTCTGGTTTGCTTCTCATCACAGTTCTGCCACCATCTTTCTGAGGCTCACGGGCAGTTGGGAAACTTGTAGAAGCCTAGAGGCACTGTGTGAAAGCAGCAGGCTAGGCAGAGTCGCTGGCGGGTGGCTTGCTTCCGGGGACCAGGAAGTTAGGACTGGGCGTCAGGAAGGCTGTGAAATGAAAAAGGCAGGAGAGCCGCAGGGTCGAGAGCAGTCTCAGAGGCTGGGCTTCCTGGGTTCCAGCTCTGGCTGTGACCCTTCCCGTCTGCATGACCTTGACCACGTCCCTTTACTTTGCCATTCCTGCATCTGCATAGCGGTGAGAGGATGAGAGGAGGGGTGGGAGGGAAAGGGCTGTCCTCGATTCAAGTGTTCTCCTGTAGGGAGCTGAGTATTAAGAATCAAAAGTTGCTGAGAGACATGGTGGGGAAACTGAGGACACGGACGTGAGGGTTCACCTGAGAAAATGGTGCTGACAGATGTGCCAAGGAGCTGATTCATCGCTGGGGGCTTGCTCTGGAAGGGAGGGGACTAGAAGGAGCCTACACAGGGGATTTCAGGCTTCAAGAGATGCTTGCCTGCGGGAGTAGGGGGTGGGCACTGCTGATTAATATCTACCCCCTCCCATAGCCCCCCAGGGTAAGGCCCTCAGTCAGGAACCAAGCAGCCCAAAGGAACTTTCTGGAACAAGTTTGCAGCAATGGGCACTAATATAAAGGTATCTCTTAAGTCCCCGTTACTATCATTAGTCTCCACGTGCTATCATAGGACAAAGGACCCGTGATTTGTGTTCCACGGAATGTTCTTCCCAGAACATTAGGAAAGGGGAATCGGCATCATAGCAAAGCCCACAGTAGCTCCGAGGCTTCTGGGCAGGGACCTCACTCAGTGGGTAACACTAAGGAAGAAAAGCCCTTCCCTTTGAGCTGTGGGGGCTCCACACCCCCAAATCTCTTCACTACCCCACCCCACCCCTAGCAAAAGGTTCATCTTTCCTTTCCGAAATTGTGTCTGAAATGATCAACCAACCATGCATTGACTTCAACAATATGTCTACTGGTCCATCAGCCATTCCCACATCCACGAATTAAACGAGAATGGGAAGAAAGCTTTGAATAGTTCGAGTCTGGCCTCCTCTTTTTTGCAGAGGAACAAACTGTGACCCAGAGAGATTTTTGACTTGCCCAAGAGCACATTTACTAGCTGAGGGACAGGCTCTGAGCCCCAGTGTCCTTGTAAGCTTGTGGAGCTGTGACAGCAAAGTCAAGGTAAAGTTGACATCACTCAAAGTCTGGGTGGTGTGTGAAGTGATGATGTCTCATGATCTTTCCCAGTTATGGTGAACTTAAAAAAATGTTTGGTGTCAGTGAATATACTGATGTGCAAAAAACTAGATACCTTGGGGTACAAATGGCAGTAAAATAGACATTTATGACAAGGTACTCCTTACATAGCGGGGAGGCCCATGTGTGGCTATGGGTTCTGGCTGCAGGTTGACAGTTAGAGATCCCTCTGGGCAGCACGTCCCGCTGTCATTCTGTGAGAGTAATTGTCAAATCCAAACTCCTTCCAGCAATGGAAAGAGCGCCACCTCAGGTAGGGGAAGCTACCCTGCCATGCAGTGCCTCGGGGTATTCCTTTCCCAAGCTCCAAGCATGGGGGTCTCTCAGTGAATAAGAGAGCCATCTTGTCAGCTCCAAAGCCAGGCGCCACCGGTGACTGGGCATTCTCTGAGCTCCGTCTACACCTCTCCAGGACTTCGGTGTATTTGACCCCCAGATGCCCTAGAGGACAAACGTTCTGTCCCCATGATGTCCTCACCTCCCCTCTCCAGAGACTCCGCTTCTCTTCTGGAGAGCTTCCCCCTTGACCACACTAGAGGCTGCCTTGTGATGACCAGTGTGTCTTCTCTGCCTCAAGCAAGCTGTGTGACCTTCAGTGTGTCGCCGCCCAGCTGGACCTCACGTCCCTCAGCTGTGAAAAGGAGCAAGGGTTGGACTGCAAGCTCGTGGAGAGCCAGGACTTTGCAACCTTCTCCCAGGACCTCAGCCAGTGCCTGGTACATGAGGTGGACCAGAAGTTGGTCAGGAATCTGGGGAATAGACCTAGCCCTTCGGGTTCTGGCATCTGGGACTAGATTTGGAAGGAAGCTAGAAGCTCTCACGCTGTGACCACTCTTGTTTCAGTGGGTGGCTTTGATCATGGCTTTGAGGGAGGGTGCAGACCTGTCCTGACCCAGCCATAAGATACTGAACTTGAAGGACTCAGCAGAGACCTGGAGGTGGCTGCACTCAGCCCCAGCGTCTTCAGCCACTCCTTCAGGGCGTCTCCTTGCTCTCACCCTCAGCTGTTGCCCACCAGGCACCCAGGGCCCTCCTACGCTGCCACCCATGTCCACCCACTTCATTCTGGGTTTTATATTCTCCCAAATTCCTTGGATACTCAAACCTGCTCTCTAAGAGAGAACCATTGGATTCGGAAGGTTTGGGAGGTCATTTTCAAGAAGATATGAGGAACCTTACCTTCTCAAGCATATTTTTATCTGACAAGAAGTAATGCTGGGGAAGCCGGGATGGCTCAGTGAGTTAAGCGCTCACTTTGCAGCCCCGGGGACCTAGGATCAAATCCTGACCCCGGCCTGTGTGGACCCATATGCTGAACTGGGGAGTGCCCCCAGTTGGTTCTCACTGCTGAGACCCCGGTCCAGTTCCTGCCCCATGCAGCCCGCTCCCACCTGTGGAATGAAACTATGTGGAAAAACCAATGATGTGCAACTATGGAGACTGTTCTAGGCCCTCCCCCTTCTCTCTCTCTCTCTCTCTCTCTCTCTCTCTCTCTCTCTGTCAAAAACAATAAAAATAGATCTTTAAAAAAAAATAATGCTGCCTTAAATCAGTGATGGCTCACACATGGCACATTTTAGGCAGCCATATTCAAAAGTCAGGTACAGAAGACAAGGTAGTAGGTGACTACATTCACTGAGGACACGCCACACATCACACAGTGACCTTTTGCCTGTTCTTCCCACCACCACCACCTTCACATTGTACCCCGCTACTGAAGTCTTCCTGTTCGGGTGCTGTCCCCACCTGTATACATCAGGGTTTCCCACTCTACCTGGAGGTAGGACCAGCCCAGAATTTGTGACTATGGGGAACTTCCTGACTCCTCCTGGAAGCCCCCCATGAGAGGAGAATTTTTCTTTGTGAAAGTTCCAATTTAGGGGAAACTAGGATTGGAAAGTCTTGGCTAAAAAAAGGCTAAGAAAGCCCAAAGGAAGTTGACTGAAACCAACACCAGAGATTATGCACTGAATAAGGAAAATATCAATAACATTTCGTATATCTTAAATTAGTAATAATGGGTACTAATGAGTTCTGTGCTATTAATTCCATTTACCATCTCTCCCTCCCTCTAAACTTTTCGGTCTTCCTCTCCTGCAGCTATAATGAGATACTTGCAAATTCATTTTGCTTTGTTGCAGAAAATATCACCCTAAGAAACATTTGGACTGTGTGGGCTGGGTCCTTGGGTGTCTTTAAGATTTTATTGGCTTCTGCCTCCTGGGTCTTGCTGTGTGACTTGGAAGCTAGAAAGAGAAAAGGCTTTGGCTCGCCTCTATTTTACCTATTTGGAGGCCAAATGGATATTTCTCAAACACTTTCCTAATGCTAATACCTAGTGTCACTAGGCCTTGGGCACCTGCCCTAATCGTTCCTACCAGAGTTCACCTCCCACCTTGCTCACCAAGGTCATCAGAGGTCAATGGGATTTTCCCCAGTTCTTCTGCACTGCCCCCCTCCCCAAACTTGCCCCTCTCTTCTACCTACTTGGCCCTTCTTTTCTATTGCCTCCTCTACCCTTCCCACATTCTTCTGTTTCTTATTACTCCTGACACTGGCAACCTGCCGCTCCCAGTGGCTCTTGGTTGTGGAGCTGACGTGCAGAGATAAATCAGAGTTTGCAGGAAGTCTTTATTGTGTTGGCGGAACTTGCACAGTGGAGGGCATTGCTGTGGTCACTTTTCAGAGAAGCTCCTTTGCATTAAGGGACATTGGAGAATGTGAGAGTGAATCTGAGTGACAGGGTCATCTCCAGGAGCCGCCTAGCTCGGGTGTAATTGAGCAATTTATAACAACAATTTCATTTCTCTTTCTTCCTCCCCTGCTAGGTGCAGCATTTTGAGCCATCCTTTGGTAACACTAGATTAATCCTTTTTTTTTTTTTTTTTAAGGACCTAGTCTAAGTATTTTTGGCCCTGGGACCTATCCCTTAACTCTGTTAGGGAGCTGCACACAGATATTTGAGATCAAAGTGTCTCGATTTTAGCTCTGTTAAGAGGTAGTTCTGACGCTAAATCTACATTTGTAGCCAGAGCCAGCCTCATATTTAGGCAGAATTCACCAGTACCTGTGACCCAACATGAAGGGCAATGAAAAAACTTTTGAAGTCCACCTAAACTCATTTCTCCCACAAGTGCCTACAATGACCGTATTTCTCTGTGTATAATATTTTTGTCTAAAATTGTTAGACCAACAACTGGGGCAGGGGCTGGGGGGAGGGTGTCTTATACATGTGAGTCACCTGTGTATTGCTTTCCTAATGTTGAATTAGAAAAGTAGGGGTCATCTTGTATACAAGGGCACCTTATACGGGGAAAAATTGATATGTAATTCAAAAGTAAGGATATACTTGATTAGCTAGCATTTACTCATTATTTGAAATACAGAAATCCAAAAGGAAGTGTGATCCATCAATTCTTCATAATTGCTATAAATTCATGCCAGACAGCCTTCCTCCCTGGGACAGACAGTCTGCCAGGACATAAGACACTGTGGTCATTGCAGGTAGAAATTAAAAGGGAACATGAGGTGGCAGGAATACAGAGGATGGAAGAGAAAGTGCAAGAAGTGACCTTCCCAGTTTCCCGGGGCACTAGTCTTACCTAGAGGCCACTTGGCCCTCAATCAAAGCCCCCCAAACACATCATGTTATCATTAAAGGAGTGGCAAATCCCAAACAAAACAAATCAATGTTTCTGTTTTCATAAATCCGTAGAAAACAACATTTCTTTTTCCCTCTTCAGCAGTTTCAAACACAGGGCAAATATTTTCACACTACTTCATAAATCTGGAGTCTGTTGAATGATAGGGAATTTCCTCTTCAGCCGTCCCTCATAACAGCCTCGAAAGGGAAAATAAAACCTCAGTACCAAAGGCAGAGACTTTTAGAGCCAGCAGACTCGGGTCCTGGTTTCCAGGCCGTGTCCTGCATTCTGAGCAGATGAGGGTCCAACAGGGCCCATAAATCCCCCAATATCTGTCACCCTCCTTGTGAAGCTGCCAGGTAGGAGGTAGATGTTGTCCACCAGTGCCTAAGAGTCTCGAGATAGATGATTTTAAACACAGCCGAGGAAGCACATAGTCAGGGACGTTGTTCCGCCTCAGTGAGTCTTCCAGATCATTGAAATGCATCCCTTGCAGGACCAGAAGCCTTCTGGAGTTTTAATTATTCAGCAGGAAAGCTTCTGAAATGGTAGTGGGTCCTTTCTGGAGAGCACCGTGGTGGAAAAGATTCGGAAGCAGGTGGCTTAGCATTTCAGTCTCAGTCCCACACTTAAAATGTGACTAAATCTTCAGAGGTTTTGTGAGAGGTTTTTGTTTTTTAACGTCTTTGGACTTTCATTTTCCTCACCAGCAATGTAGGATAATCTGATGCCTCATGCGCAGATTTTTGTGAAATATAAATGAGGCACACAGAATATTGCTTGTCACCTACTAAGTACTCAATATATGGTCTCCATTATTAGAGTTGACATCATTGTGATTATGCCTCCCCTTTTAAAACAAAACATGCTGAACATGCGTGAACTTTTTCTTTCTCTCGGGGTGATTATATTTGATAAATGTTTATTCTTCTAATGTGCTGTGATGCAGAATGCCCTTGGGAGCCCAGAAAGTACACGGCAGGTTCGGCCCCCACCCTCCCAAATGCGCAGTTTCACCTGCCACTTCTTACAAAGAAGCTCTCTGCTCTCTTCCTTCCCATGAGTTGAGAATCAGGATTCACTGCAGAAAGTCTCTAATCTGGATTCCCAATAGATCGAGCAAACTAGAAGGCAGGCAGGTAGACTAGCGAGGAACAGGGTGGGACCTTGTGGTTAGAAAGCCTGAATTTAACACCTGCTTGCTCACCTGATAGCTATGTGGCCTTGGCCTCTCTAAGCCTCAGTGAGAGAAACAGATGGCTGTGATGGTCCCAACTTCACAGGGTGGCAGTGAAAATTAGGGACACAATGCCTGAAAAGACGCCAACAGGTCTGGTACAGTGTAGATGCTCAATTAAGGACAGCTTTTCTTATCAAAGGGGGAATGTAGCCTGAAAGGCCACAGAAGACAACCAAGGCCGTTCCATCTGCCACTTTACACTTGACCAAATAGTGAGGCCTGATTTGGTCATAGCCAGATTGGTAAGTGATTCCTTCAATTATCCTTTTTTTTCCTACTTCAATTTCCTATTGGGGCTTTCTGCATGGTGCATGAGGCTGCCCCACAATGCAATAGGTAAATTTGTATTGTGAGGCTAGTGGCCAGCAAGTCACTAAATAATGTCCTGAGAATGAAAGTTCCACAAGGAGAACATGCGGGGTGTAGCACCGCGCACACATAGGTAGGAGCACCCCGCCATGTAATGAACCCACGACACATGGCCAAAGCCAAAGGCTGGTTGAGTGTGAGTTAAGCGCATGACGACAGAATTTAGTTTCACTATTGATTTAAAGGGACTCTGTGCTCAGGACCAACTGAAAAGGCTCAAATCAGCCCAAGGTGACTAGCCTGGCTCACCCTTTTCTAAATATATCTGATTACCAGGATATTTCATGAGGTTAGTGAACTGGTTGGAAGGATATAGCTTTAACTAAATGAGATATAAGAAGACATTGGAACTCTAACACCTAACAACCAAGGGACCTGGGCAGAAAACCACGTGTCCTCCTGAAAGATGAGTTTCCTCCCCTATTAAAGCACAACAGCTCTACCATGTCTACCCGGCAGGGGCATTGGGGTACACTTTATTGGGGGACTGAAAACCTGAGTTTAATAAACCTGAGTTCCTGTCTGCCTTCTCCTTCCCACTAGCTGGCTGGTTCCGGTCACTTTTTCAGCCTCTCCCCACCACAGACTTCCCAGCTCCAAACAGAACAAGGGGCTGGCCGTAAATAGCCTCACCAGTCCCTGTCAGCTTCTGACAGGCTTCTGAGAGAGAGGGTATCAGGGGAGGGCTGTGCCTCAGTTTACCAAACTGCACAGCCTCCTATAAGTGGAACGTCAGCCCCCAACCTGGTGGTACCAGGCATACTGTCAACTTGTAGTGAAGTCGTGTGGATGAATGAGGTATAATATTTCAAATAAGGTAGATTCAAATACTACCCTTTAAAAAACAAACAAACAAGAAATTAAAAAACTGGAATGGAGGAGTATGCAATGTTAGAGTGTGTGTGTGTGTGTGTGTGTGTGCGCACGCGCGCGCGTGTGTTGGGGGTGCTGTGTGCAATTTACAATTTCTATTTGTTGCAGCTCAGTCCTCACCTCTGTGAAATGCTAGAAAGTCTGGAGGGACATTTGCAAATCTGGCCAATGTCAGTTCCACTCGTAGAGCAGTTCATCTTCTTTGGAGTGTGTGTGACCTTTTCAGGTTGTCACATCCCGGGCACGGCACCAAGCAATCCTCCATGGGGGCTGGCATGGAGGAGCGCGCCCTGAGCCGCGGGCAGGGCAAGCAGCAGTTTCTGGGCCCCGTGCCAACCTCCTGATAATTGTCAGCAGCGGGAGAGAGGCGGTGGAGGTTGGCAGAGTCGGTCTCTGACAGATAGATGGTCCCCTTTTCACCACTGCAGCCTCAAGGCAGCAAGAGAGAATGCTGGGGAGCCCGACAGTGTCAGGAGGTGGGGAGAAGGAAAAAGGCAGGAGGGGAGGAGGGAGAGTCAGAACGAGAGCGACAGACAGAAGCAGACAAGAAAGGGGTCGCTCAAGAAATGACAACAAAGAAAGAAATGGGGACCCTAGAGCTATCAGCTAGACAGAGAGAGAGAAACAGATACATGGAATGAGACAGATGGAGGTGAGCCAGAGACAGAGAGAGAAATGTGGAAACAAAAGAAGAAAAGTGTACGCTCCCTGTCTTAAAGTTTGGGCCCATTGTACGCCTCTGGAGCTATTTGGGGGGTTGGTAAGAGAAACAGCACCTCCAGAGTCAACTGCATATATGTGTAGAGGAGAAAATAGAAGAAAGCACCCAGACCAGCACCGTTTGCTCACGGGGTCTCATTGTTGGCAGCTCTGGGGGCGAAGTGGTATAATGAAAGCAGCCAGGCTTGCTGCACATCCTGGTTTTGCCTCATCTCTCCCAGGCCCAGGCTGGGCAGGGGATGGGAGGCAAGTCCGTGTGGGGCTGCCCTGCCCTACCCTGCCCTGCCCTCCCCTCCCCTCCCCTTCCCTCCCCTTCCCTCCCCTTTCCTTCCCTTCCCTCCCCTGCCCTTCCCTCCCTTCCCTTCCTCCTCTGGCCCAAGAGGTGTGGCAGCTATGGTGAGGGGTAGACTCCCACAGCTGCTTGGCTGGCTGCGGGGGGGGGGGGGGGGGGGGGGGGGGGGGGGGGGGGGGGGGGGGGGGGGTAGCCATGTGGGGAAGACCCGTGAAAGGGCTAGGTCTGTGGGCAGCCACATGCTAGGTATGAAATGGAGGTGATTGTCAGGCTGTACCTATCAGAGGCCTCACAGGGTGGGAAACAGGAAGAAAAATGTCCTCTGGGCTGTGTAGGTACCCGAAAGCTGTCAATAACATCAACCACCAGCATTTATTGAGGACCTACCGGTAATTTTGTGCCAGGCGTTGGCCTGAGCACTTGGCATATGCCGTGTATTTTAGCAGCCATATCACAAGGAAGCCTGTGGTTTATTAGCCCCACTTCGCAGAGGAGTCGTGCAGCCCGATTCCACGGGCTCTTCCCAGTTGCGCCAGAGTTTTCCATTTTGCACCAATGCACACAGATTTCATTATGTATGCTAATATTCATCGAACACCCACTTTGTGTGAGACCGTGTTGTGACCTGGTTGGCAGGAAAGTGAGGTAGTGTTGGGGCAGGAGGAAGGGAGAGGCAGAAAGGGATGATAATGAACAAAGACACAGTGAGACAAGAGTGTAGATACCAGAAGCCTGGAGTCTTCCGGGGGAGAGAAGACACGGGCCCCTGTAGCTCTTATTAATGCAGTGGCCGCGGGGGAAGGCAGAGAGGTGGGCTAGGAGGGTCCACCAGAGCACGCGATTCTTTCTGAATGGGAGGCACAGGCCAGCCACGTGGCATGAGTTCCATCTGAGTTAGGCATTGAGGCATGAGCTCAAAATGTGAGATGGTAAAGTGCAGAGGAAAAGTGCCTTCCAGGTGGATGGAAATGCCTAAGCAAAGGCACGGAGGTGGCAGAAATAGACCACAGTCAGGCTAACTTACCTCCTGCTTCACATTAGGAAGCCCTTTAAACAGGGACGGAGCAGTAAGGGATGAAGCTAGACAGGTAGGTTGAGATTAGACTAAGGAGAGGATTAAATTTGGAATGCACTGTCGGGGGGAGGGGTTGCTGGGGGGAGCCGGGATGGCTCAGCAGGTTGAACACTGGCTTTGCAGCCCCGAGGTCCGAGGATCAAATCCCGGTCTGGGCCCATGTGGACCCATACACTGAACTGGGGTGTGCTTTCCATGTGAGAGGCTCCCGGTTCAGCCCCCAGTTCCAGAGGGCGTGCCTTCCATGTGGGAGGCCCCTTCCTGGTTCCTACCCTGCGCCCCCCCTCCCCACCCCCCACCCACCTGTGTGGAATGAAACCATGTCGAAAACTGATGATGTACAACTATGGAGACTGCTCTGGGCCCTCCCCCTTCTCTCTGTTTTTCTCTGTCTGTCTCGCTTTCTCTGTCAAAAACAACAAAATAGATCTTTTTTAAAAAAAAATAATGCAGTGGGCAATGACTGAGCAGATCGAGAGAGGCAGCTCAGCCCTCTGCATGGCCCTGTGAATGAATGAATGGCCACATGCACAGATTCTCTCATTCAACCGATAGTCATCATGCAGCCTGGTCCTGTCCAGACAGATGAGCACAGTGGTGAACAAAGCCTGGTGGAGCTCTAATTCCTGCAGGGCTACTTGCATTTTTGCCTTACCTACCAATGATGGGACAGTGTCCATGGAGCGGGACTTTCAGCATTCATAAGCAAGCAGAAATCAACCCCCTAGGAGCCCCCAGTGTTGCTGTGTGAGAACACCTGGTCTTGGGCAGCCAAGGGACAGGACAAGGCAATTGGGACCTGTGATGGGAGAAGCCACAGGCAGAAGGGTTGTATTCTGAGTCAGAACTCTCTTGGTTACAATGAACAAATTACACTGGCTTAAGCAGTAAAAGGTGATTTATAGGTTCATGTAGCCAAACTCAGGAAAAACCAGGGGTGGAAGCTGACCTCATGAATAACTGGAATTGGGGATTTTAATGTCATTCACTGCTCACCCTTCATTTATGTTTTTCTGTGGATGTTATGCCGTTTCCTCAAATTAGCTGTTGTTGAGGATATGCCATCAGCATCTACAACTTCATGTTCTGACAATTCTATAGCCTAATAGGCAAGTTGGCCTCCTCTGTCCAGCTCCTCTTTGAAACTTCTAGGGAAGAACTCTGGCTGGCTTAGCGTGGGTCCCATGCCCATCCCTTGGGCCAATCTGAAAGCCAGGGAGCTGAGTTTCTAAGATGCACCCAGGCTGGGTTGCCTGTTTCCGTTTATGACTAGTAAAGACAGCGGGAGAGCAAAAATAATAGCTATCTGCTACTAAGCTTGTGACAACTTAAACCCCACTTTACTTAATGGACAATTATGCTGAGTGGTGCCCCAGCATTTCTCCAAACAATGTAAGAAAAGGTCACTCCTACTCAATTATGCCTGGGGCATAGATATTACCATCCCCAAGCCATCCCCATAAATAATAAAATGATCCCAGTGAACAATTTACACAAAGAAAAAACGCAATACGAATGAGCTCTCCTAGAGGAAGGTAAAATCTATTATTTTGAAGATACAGTGTTAGAGGTGTGGGGAGAGTGGGGTGGTTTAAAAACAAAACCAGGTGCCAGCAAGTTCCAGGACCCACTGGAGCTGCATTAGCAGGGGCTCCTGCCTGTGACCCCAGAGCATCAAGGCAGGACCACCGCTTCCACTCCCAGCCACCCCACCCCACTCCCCCCCCCCTACCCCAGCAGGACTGGGAAACTTAGTCAGGAACAGTGCCTTCAGCAAGAGGCTCTTCATTAGCTGAGAAGGCCGGCCCTGCAGGAAATCCCAAGCTGAGGAACAAGAACAATTTGAAAGCATGCAGGAGGCATTCAGCCAGAATGGTCCTCCAGGGGGTGGCGGGGCTAAGAGGAAACTCAAGCGAAGAGAACAGAAGGGCAACCGAGTGGGGCCATCATTCGGGAAAGAAAAAGCATGCTTATCATCAGGGGACAGGGCAGTGTCATCACTAGACAGGAGAAATCGAAAAGCAAATTAAAGAGACATTTTAACAAAAATCAATGTTTTAAAAACACACGTGCGTACTCTCAGAGAGAAGTTCTGGAAACTTAGAGGAGACACAGCTTGCTCGGAGGTCAAGAATATTGGACTAGAAGCTGAGGCTGGGGGTCTGGGGCCTCGCTTAAAACAGTGACACACTGACTTTATTTCCCCATTTGTAAAATGAGCTGACAATCCCTGCCTTGCACACAACACAGGATCAAGTGAGGGTCCACTGAGATGATGACTAGAAAATCAGTGTTAAAGTATGGAGCAGCTCTATTGTAATTAATTAGGTTAGGTGAATAATTAGGAAGATGACCGAAACTGGGTCACTGTACAGCTGGAAGGGAAACACAGTGAAGGAGGCTGGTTAAGGCTAGGACTCAGGTGAGCTAGCATCCTGATAAATGACATGGATGGAAGCAAAAAATTCTGTTTATTTTTTTAAAGGCTATATGATTATTGAGCACCTACTATAGTCTCAGTCCCGTACAAGAGGTCAAAGATAAGGTAGAAGAAGCACAAGGTAACATTCCCAAGACTTCCCGTCTATCAAATGAGATGAACATGCCCAAATAAGTGCAACTCACAGCATAAATTCCGATGAAAGCCAAGCTGGAGTTTGATCAATAGAAGTTAAAGGAGCTCAGCGTAGAGCTACATGCCATGGGCTACGGGACCAGGGAGGATGCCCCTGCAGTTTCTCCTGAAGCAGGATTTGGATAGAGAAGCAGAGACAAGGGAGCCGTGGGAGAACACAAGGAACATAAGGTGCTGGTCAGGGAAGCCATAGTGACAGCCGGTGTGCGCGGCACAGTGCAGGGATTGTGGGTGTGGATGGGAGTGATGGACAATCATTTTGGAAAGGACGGTGATGTCCAGTTAAAGGAAGTCTGACCATTAGATGTAGGACCTGCTTGTAAAGGAGAGGGACGCACTGAAGACCTTGGCCCAAGGGGTGCTTCGCGAAGGTGATTTGCAGACGCTGAGAGCTGCATCAACAGGACAGGGCGAGGCTGGGGGAAAGTACTCAGAGAAGCTGAGCGAAAAACAGAAGGGGAAGCGAGGCAGGACTTAGTGCTTAATTTCATGTGGGGAGTGAGGGGTGACATGGAATAAAGGAAGGGCTTAGTTACAGGGAGGTGTAAGCATGTACTGACTGGGTCCTGTGCCTGGTGAGGGCGGAGGCTTCCCATAAAGGTGACATGTTTCTGAAGTCTTCAAGGTGACATGTACCTGCTGTCAGAGGGAGTAAAGAGCATCCAGAGAGAAAAACAGCATTAGATAAGGTAGAGGCAAGGAGGTATGGGAAAAAGACACATACACACACACACTCACACACACCCTGCCCAGTAGTGGAGACGTCACTGAACACATCAAGAGTGGGAGAAGGCTGGAGAACTAGGCAGGGGCCAGATCACCCAGGAACTTGAACTTTATTCAGTAGGTATGGGAGGCTATAGAAGGCCTCATAGCAAGGAAGAGGCACTATCAGATTTTTGTGTAGCTGTTTGTACAAATAAAGCAAATTGAAAAGTATTGATAACCCCAAAATGAAGTGTACTCGCAATATGAGTCTGAAATCATTCTCCGTTGACTTTGAACTGAGGATCATACTAGTCTTTTACTATTCATACGTCTCTGCCTTTATTTTTATACATCCTGCTTTTTGGCTTAATAAATGTTACTGCTATGTTTTTTGGTGCATATGTAGAGTATCATTGTCCTTTGCAATAATGTCCCACCTTTGCATCATCTACTGCTTTGTGCCCTGCATTAAACCTTGTCCGTTACATTCCTGAAATTAAAATTGTAATCTCCAGTTTTGGCTTTTGTTTTCATTTTGTTTGCTGGTTTGCCTTTGCTGATTAGGCCTTTGCCCATTTTTTTATGTTGAACTCTCCAGTCACTTTGTTTGGGGTCTCTGTTTTATCATATAAATCGAGGATCTATTTATTTTTGTCTAGTACATTTTTACTTTTATATGTTTAGTATGATAAATATGCTTAGATTTGGTTTTAACATCATATCCTTTCTGCTTTTATTTCACTTTAAGGTCTGTGTTTTCTTTCGTTTTTTCATGTGGCATATGTGCGGGTTCATAGTGATAGTTTGGACATTTTTAATATTTTTCATTCTTTAAATGGTTACTTTATAATATTTTATAGTGTACTTAATCCTCTATATTCTTAGTAGTTGTTGACAGTCAACTCACAGGATGATAAAACTTCCACGCTTCTTCTCCCACCTCTCATTTTCTTGTTTTACCCAGTTTTAGCTGATGGCGAAGATGATGATAGTGGTGATGATTATGGTGAGTGTGATAGAATGATAGTAATTCGGCTAGTCATAACTTCATAATTTTTAATTTACATGTTTTCTGTTACATGGGTCATTAGTCCTAACTGGTAACTTTTGATGCTTGGCAACCTCCCACCTTCTCTCTCACCTCACCTTCCAAAATCTGTTAGTGTCATTGTTTTTCATGTTATTACAGTTTATTACAACTTACATTATTTCCTCTAACCATAATTGCAACAGGTTTTTAAAATCTGAATCCTAAAATAAATTCTTAAAAATTCAGCAACGGTCTTTTTACCACACTTTCTCCATTCCCTATTTATTGGTTAAAGTTCAGCCTCTAGTTTGTTTCAGACAAGATTTTGGTAACCACATGTCTGGGTTATTGCACGTTTAGTGGAGCATTTGTATTTGAACAAAGGCTTGAGTACAAAATTTGTTAATGATTTCTTTCTACTTAATTCTTAATGAGGCTTTTCGCATGAGGTGTTGCTGTCAAAAACTATGAAACCAATCTAATTTTGCCCCCTTAGAAAAGAAATTTTGGTTTTGGCTTGGTTTCATATTACTTGTTTTGGTTTTTTGTTTGTCTGGATGGTGAAAAGACCCTTTCTTTACCTTTTGGACTAGTAGCTCTATATCAACTTATTCTGAGACAATTTATGGTTTTGGTTTTGGTTTGATTTGGCTTGGTTTTAAATGTAGCTTTAAATATCTCATTTCTGGAAAATGTTTTGTAATTATGTTTTTTCAAATACATTTTCTATTCTATTTTTGTCAATACTCTTTATCAAGCACTGCTTGGTCTAGTCATACATATGCATAGGGCTATGGGGTCTAGTTCGTCTTCCATAGCTATCATGCTCTTTATCTAATCTCTTTTAACTGTTTATTTTCCTTTTGTTTTGCTTGCTTTATCAATCCTGTTCTTAATCCCACTGTTTGATTGTGAGCAATGTCTGTTTACCTTTCTGTTGCTGCCAATGGCTCTCTAATCTTCGTAATGACATGTGTCTCCCCCACTTCTTTCCTGAGCTCTGCTCGCTCCTTCATTTTGTCTCTTTCAGTTGTCTTGACATTTCTTCCTAGACCTCTTATTTTATATAAGTAATCTTTTTCATTACGGTCTTTTGTTGTTGTTGTTTGTCTATGCTCATTTGTTCGGCAGTTTCCTTTAGCTCTATGGCAACGCAATCTATGGTTACGTGTTCTTTGTCTTCATTTTCTCTAATCACTACCTTCTCTTCTTGCAGCATCTTCGGAGAGCTCTTCTGATGTTTGTTTTTGTTTTGGGGGTTTTTTTCCTTCTAATTTTGACTCACATTTGATTGAGATAAGCTCATCCTTAACCAGCTATTTTGCAGAATGTTTATGGGGCCAGGACCAGGCCATGATCTCATCCAGCAAAGAGTCTATTTCACTTACAGAGATGCACCTTATGACACACACACATAAGTATACACGTTGATTTAGCCTTAACTTCTCCCCAGAAGAAAGAAGAGTTTGCCAGGTGCAGAACTATTTAGCATTGCACTAATCTTCCCCAGCCTGTCTCCTCCCCGATGAAATCCCTAGGTGTTTTCTTGTTTATACCACCTCCCCTGCTTCTAGTAAAGCTAAACAGAATCCAAGGATATTCTCACGGGCTGGACAGCCCGTTTGCCACAGACCAGTTGCTTCCCCATGGATGGTGTTGGCTCTGCCTTCTTCAATGAACTCTGTGCGCTGCCAGCCTTGTTTGAGGTCTGTGGCAGCAGACACCTTTCAATGTCTACATGACCGTGGTTGGAACTTCATTGCATTTGGCAGCCTTTTCTCAACAAATGTGATGTTTGTATTTCTGGTTTTCATTTTCCTTGTTGTTTTGGAATAAATTCAGAAAGAAGGGATCAGGGCTGTCTTAACACTGCCATCTTAAAAGCAGAAGTTTCTTTAAAAAGCTGTAAACCCCTGTCTTTCTCTCTTATGTATACCCCTCATCTAATACTAGATCTGGGAAAAAAGAAGCTGCTTAATAAATACTTGTTAAATAGGCTGACCAGAAGTACCCTTTTACGTGGGACAGAAAACAATGGTACTGTCTTATTTCAAATGGTATGTCTGGTCAGACTACTGATTTCTTGAATTTAGCCCAGTGAGACTGGGCTGACTATACGTACTGTTTGAAATGAGACAGCACTATTGTTTTCTGTCTTGTTTAAAATGGTACATCTGATCAGCCTATTGTTAAATTAAATGAATAAATAGAAGAATGAACAATTCTCAAATGTAATAGTTGGGACATGACTGCATTTAAGGCCTCTCTTCAAAAGAACTTCAGCAACTTATTCTCCTGGTTCATGTTTGAAAGAGCATAACAAGGCATATTTCCTAGGGTGTTTCTCATGGATCAGAGGTCTCCTGCTCAGTTTTCACCCATTCTGCTGTCAATCACTCTGAGCCAAGTCAGAGGACCTAGTACACACGAAACAGTTAATTTTATGGGAATACTTTATATAATGAGTTTTTTTTCTACTTTCTAGTATGATATCTAGCTTCAGTTTGTTTTGTTTTGTTCCCTTATTCTCATTTTATTTTTATTTATTTATTTTGTTTCTTTGTTTGTTTATTGTTAAGTTTATTGGAGTGACATTGATTGGTAACAATTAGATAGTTTCCGGATGTACAAGTCCACATCACATCACCCATACATCGCACTATGTGCCTACCTCCCAGAATCAGCTCCCCTTCCATCACCATATATAGCTTCAGTTTTTTATGGATGCATTTTGAATTTGTTTCTCTTTGGCTTACTTCTGAAATTGGAAAAGCTCCATATTTTATTAACATAAATGTTCAGAAAACTAAAGGCAGAATGGAATCATTCTGTTTGGGTAAGAAATAGAGATAATTGTTCACATTCCCCACAGTCACACCCCCACTACCCCTGCCCCCAGTTCCCACAATGGTTGGGACTCCATCCAGACCAGCCAGGAGGAAGGACTCGTGGAGAAGTGGCACACCACAGATATGGACACTGCGTCCAACCCTGTGAATTTCACGGGGGTTTCAGCGTGGGTGTGATCCAAGAAAACAGGCTGGCTCATCAGTAGAGCTACTGACTCCGCATTTCTTTCTGGTTTCCCTTCCAAAAAATAGGAGCCTCTGACTCCAGGAAGGTATTTCTTAATCCCTTAGAACAAGAAGTATGTCACAGACTATTCGCATGCCTTCCGTGTGGGACAAAATAGGCACTTGAAAAGTATATGTATTACTTTCTGATTACACTTGGGTCTACAGGTAAAACTGAAAACTGTCCTAGTTTCTCAACTTACTTCAGTATCTAATCCCCGACAAGATTTCTCACTTCTTTTACAGATCTTCAGTGGATGATTTCCTTTACTTGTTTTTCTTCATCTCGAGTCTCTCAAACTCCTCCAACATGCTCTGTACCCTTTTCACTGCTGAGCTGACTGCAATTACTTGCCTATACCTGCCCGTGTCAATAGACATGGAGTCCATAGATGTGCTGGCTCCCCGTGAGTGAGTGTCCATGCCATCCTACAAGACAAAGATGGATAGGACAGCAGGAAAGAGAGGGCCTGGGAGAGGCACACTATGGTCCAATCAGTATTCCTAACAAAAGCAAAATGAGCCACCATCTCTGCCCACAGCTAGGAGTATTCATGCTCTTTCTTCCCGACATCCTTTGGTATCACCCCTCCATCCCACAGTACCAAAGCAGAACTCCCTCTTACCTGCCTGAAAACCTATGTCCACCCCCCCCAGCCCTGCCCTGGGGGCCTGGATGGGTTTTCACTGGGGGCACCAAGCATTCTGGTCTGTCTGAAACATGTTTACGTCTAGAGTCCCGTTCAATTAAGCGTGTGTCCAGTCAAAGCTGCTTTTTATATGATGAATTACATGCTCTCCTTAGTGTAACTTAATGCTGAATTTTCAAAATGCAGCATAAGTTAGAATTAGGCTGACCAGGTGTACCGTTTTAAACAGGACAGAAAACAATGGGACTGTCCCCTTTCAAATGGTACGGCTGGTCAGCCTCATCAGAATGCTTCTGGCCATAAAAAAAAGTTCTCTTCTTTCCATGAAGATTAGGACTCAAGGAGAGAATGAGACTGGCAGGAACCTGAAATCCAGGCACACAAGTGACCTAGGGCAGGTGACTGGGAAAAAAATTGACACTACAAGAGGGCCAGATATTTTGTAATCTTATGATCCCCAGGTGGAAAAAAAAAAAGAGCATTTGTGGAAGACATGCATTTTGTCAGCCCTCTTTCCTCCCTCTTTTTTTTGTCTGCACATTTCGGCCAATAAGACACTAGCGATTTCTCTCTCTTATTTCATTTATGGCGATGGCTTCAGGTCTTGTGTCTGGTCATAACGGTGATCTACGTATGCCATCTACAGTGGCCACGGATGATGAATCCTATTTTATTTCTTAATTAAGAATTTGAAAGTACCGCAAATTACTGCAATTAACATGGATTTTCTTCCTCGTTTATTTACTTATTTAGATACCTGAAATTGTACCCTTAAGCTTAAACCAACTGCAGGGCTCAGAGCCTGTTAAAATATATAGCATTCATTAAAATATTTATTCTTTCCCAACATTGAAACTGCAATTTGGATGTGGTGGTCATATCTATGCATGCAGAATGCTTCCCCCAAAATATATCTATTGCATTCAGCCCACATCCAGCTTGGTAATTTAAAAAGTTGAATTGATTGTCAATCCTTTGTGTGGCTGAAATAAGGTTTTCAAAATAGCCTGTTGCTATGTTGACTTTAACCAGTATTGTTTTCCTACTCAGAGTCTGTGGGCTCTGAGCATCATCATATTTTCAGAAGTTCAATGCTCACTGAAAGATAGTCATAACAAGTTGAGGGTGGTTGAAGTCATCTAATTGATTTCAAAACAACAGTGCTTTGAATAAACTGTTTAGTATCAAATTATCTAGTAGTTTTGAAGATTCAACCTTAGTCTTCATTCTGGGGGGTTGGTATTTGTGTTTGTTTGTTTGTTTGTTTGTCAGTCAGTGGTTTGCATGGAGACACAGCTCAAGACAGAATGGTTGAAATGAACCAAAACGATGTTTCAGAAACACAAACCCTTTGGTGTGGGTCGGTAGCCACTGGAAACTACAGTCAGCAGGGATACAAACGGGTACAGTCTTACCAGAAAGCAACTGGGAAATAGCATCTCAAAAGCCTTAAAAGATGTAAAGCCTTTGAAATCCAGCTATGCCACTTCAAGGAATTTATCATTAGGAAAGAATGACGGATGTGTACCAAGTTTTAGTTATGATGATATTCATGGCAGCCCTGTTTATAATAGCAAAACAAACAAATTAAAAACACCAAAGTGCACAGCAATAAAATATTGAGTAAGTGATGGTACAACCTTACACTGGAATAATAAATAGCTATTTATTATTAGCTATTAAAAACTATATGGTTATCTGTGGCTACCTTACTCCAAAACTTAGCCTCTTAAAACAACAAACATTCATTATGTCCCAGTTTCTGTAGGACAGAAGGCTGTGGGTATGGCTGAGCGGGGTCCTCTGATTTGGCCCAGCTAATTTCCTCTACTTGTATATTTGGAGACATCACCGGCTATGGTCAAGGTGTTTGATTCATCTAGAGGCTTATCTTGACAAGGGTCTTCTTTCAGGCTCACTTAGGTGGTTGTTGGCAGGATTCAGTTCCTCTGGGCTTGTTGGGTTGGAGGTCTCCCTCAGTTCCATGCCTCAGTTCCACTACCCTCCTTTCTGTAGGACAGCTCATATCATAGCAGTTGACTTCATTACAGAAGCACGTCAGGGAGCAAGAGAGGGTGGGCAAGACAGCAGCCAGATTCTTTGGGTAACTTGGTCTCAGGACTGACATCCCATCACCCTTGCCAAATTCTATTGGTTTGGAGTAAGTCAGGGGTCCAGCCCCCATTCCAGAGGCGTGAATTACACAGTAGTGAGGACACATGAAGGTAAGGATCATTGGGAATCATCTTAGAAACCAGCTACCACAGAGTTGAAGTGTATTTATTGACAAAAGATAGTCATAATATCTTATTCAATCAAAGAAAATCAGGTCACAAAACAATATGTGCACTATGACCTCAATTTTGTAAACTAAAAACAGTAGAAAAATATATATCCCTATATACATAAATATTCATGAAACCATCTATAAGGGTTCCTTGGGTTTACAGTGGTTATAGCTGCATGGTTCATATGACAGATGAGTTATATGTCCTACTTCCTAATCTGTATTTTCTATTGTTTCTAAAATGGATGTGTATTATTTACTATTTTAAAAAGAGTAAATGCTATTAAATTTATAACAAAGCAATTTAAATTTTTTAGATTTTTTTCTTTCTGATCTCCACTGTCTTTCTTTACAGGACACTTTCTTGCTTACTACTTGAAGTCAACTAAATAGAGGTTCACAATACCCTGTACAGAACCCATCGATCCCACTGTGACCAAGGAAATTGTGAGTATGTTCTAGAACTTGTCACTGTGTTTGTGTCTTCTAAGACACTATTATCACCAGAAATGCTATCATAGAAAACTACATTTATTTTTCCTTCAGAGATCACTCAACTACATGGGAACTATGACTGACCTGAGAAAACTGGGTCCCATGACAATATTCTTCCCTTTGTACCAGTGTCTTCCCCATTCAGTTTTGGTTGCTTCTAGACCACAGGTTAGCCTGATCATATGGCCAACTTCTCTCCAAAAGCCCAAAAGGATAGGTTCTATAGTTTTGGCAAAAATCGATGAACAGATCTGCCATTGCTGAACATATCTGCAAGTTTGAAAAAAGAGAGGGAATGAAGAGTGAGACAATAAAGTTATTAATAATTCCCACACTTCATTAGTTTCCCTGCCTCGTGCCACCAGGAGGGCCTGAGTTTGGATGTCGCTGGTTCAGGGTTGAAATAACTTCTCTAGCAATGTAATGTTGTCTTAAGGACGCTTACTGATGAAAACTGCTGTTTTGCCAAACATAGAGTTTTGGTTGTTTGACAAGCAGACAGCTGTACTGCGCCTACATAGAATGCAATGAAAGCTGCTTTAGGGTGGATGAGCTGGTATTCATGGTGAAGGCAATGACTTCCAGGATGGCAGGAGATTCAGACTCGATCTGAAATACTGGTGGATCTCCTTCTGTTGGGATCTACAGTACAATAGTTGCTGTAAGAGATAACATTCAAATCTTTTTATTTTTTAATTGTTAAATGCATTGGGGTGGCATTGGTTGGTAAAAATTACATAGGTTCCATGGTTCATTTCTTCATTACATCGTCTATGTATTGCATTATGTGCTCACTACCCAGAGTCAGTTCTTTTTTCATCACCATATATTCGATGCCCCATCCCTCCCCCATCCCCCATCCTCCTTCTCCCTTACCCTCAGGTAACCACTGAACTATTGACTGTGTCCATGACTTTTTGTTTCTTTGTTGTTTTCAATTTCATATTTTACATATAAGTGAAGTCATATGGTTCTTGATTTTTTTCAGCCTGATTTAGCTCACTTAATATCACATTCTCAAGGTCTATTCATGTTGTCACAAATGGCAATATTTCATCTTTTCTTATCAATGAGTAATATTCCATTAACACTCAAATCTTGATGATGTAATGTTACTGAACTGAAAAAGGTATGCCCCCTTTTTGTTTAGCAGAGCCAAACACTGGACACCACGTTTGGCAGTGGAGAAATTAAAGGAACTTATTGGCAGGGCACCAAGCCAGGAAAATGGCAAGCGAGGGCTCAAAATTCAAACTTCCAGATGGTGTTTAATGTAGGGTCTTTAAAGACAGAGATTCAGGGTTAGGGGTTAAGGGTCAAGGGTAAAACTGACTGGTGAGTTCTTGAGAAGGAGTCAGTGGGTTTCTTTAGTCAGATTGATCCACTTCCTGACATCATCTTGCTTGGTGCTTTCATCAATGTGTTGGGCTGATTTAACCCGGATGGGGAACCAAGATTCTGCACAGTATCTCATAATTGTATGTCAGTGAGTTTAGCACTAAAGCCAAAGGCAGAGACTAAATATCCAGTGATCTTTGTTATTGTTTAAATTATTATTATTTTGTGCTTAACTAGCTAAGTTTTTTTATTACCTCAAGCAAAGTGTACTTTTAAACATTTTTTTCTGGGACTTGCTTTACAGGCAGGACTCTAGGACATAATGAACATGCTTTCTTAGTCTTTGACTATAAGCTATGTGACAACCAAAGCAATTGAAACATTTAGTTAATGCTTCTGATCTAATACCTAAGCATGCTTACTGTTAACTGCCAGTTTAACAGTAGATCACTTTTCCCTCAGAAAAGACCCAAACAGGTGTGTGTGTTTAAATGGTGATTCAGAAATCTAGGTGCCTCCCATCTGTGGCTTCGCCATCTCATAGGCCCTCTGCGTTTTATGCTGGATCTTCTGCACCCACGTGGTTGACAAGGAAGGAGCAAGTGAAGATGGCACACCCACTTCCTCTTCCCCTTGGCCTATAATTGACACACATCCCATCCCATTGGAGAGAACTGGGAACATGGGCCTCTTCTTGATAAGATAGGCCTCGGGTTAGTCTCTGTCTGGTAGTGATTTCCTGCAACTCCACTTTGTACTAGGGGAAATACATCCTGGGCTCAGTCAGGAAAAATCATAGTGCTAGAAAGTTCTTACTGAGGAAATTCTTAGTGGGCATTTAGACATCAGTTACAGAGCAGGGGTTAATTAATTGACTTATCAAAATTCTGAATAACAAATCATTCTGCCCTATTTGAAGGAATTTCTAATACCAACCATCTCATGGTTGAGGCAACAAGCCACTTATAGCAAGGCTTTAAAGACTCAGTGTTCTTCTACACTGGAAATGCTAAGTGTGCCTACCAATGCTGAGAAGCCATGGAAGCTTCTGTGATCTCAAGACATTGGCCTTCAAACATGTCTCTCTTTCTCTCCCTTTCTTTCTCTCTCACTTTTGCTCTCTCTCTCTAAGCCTTAGTTTCTTAGTGAATAAAATGACAAGAATAGGTTCTATCTCTTAGGGTTGATATACCCAAAGAAATAATGCTACACATTATATCAGTACATGAGTGACTTCTCCAGCAAGTGTGCACATATGATGAATAATCTCAGAAATGCCTGACCAGCACTACTACAATGGCTTGTTCTTATAATGGTGTTGTAGCTATTAGGCTACAATGCTGATGATTAGCACTACCACGCATAAATAAAATCATATTATCACTTCTAGTATAATACCACTACACTGCTTTACATTTAGGCATTTGACTCTCATGACACCCTTATAAAATGGAAGGGACACTCACTATTACCACACCCATTTCATAGATGAGAGAACTGAGCTTCCTGGAGGCTAAGTGATCACATTATAGTCCAGTTAGAGTCAGCACTTGACTCTCAAACCCAGTCTTTTAAATTGAAATGATACTACTACACCAAATGTAAAATGAGATGTTGTTGGAAGAAATGGAACCATTAAGTAGACCTAGTCTCTCCCCAACCCCCCTCATTGTTCAGATGAGTTAAGGATGCCTTTGAGGATTGTTCCTTTTTATACCACTGGCTTCAAGTTGTCTTATCTCCTTCAAGGTTAGTCAGTCTAATTGCACCTGGGTCAGGGGGTGAGGGGAGAGCAAGTAGTGATGGTGTTGCTCATATCACTTCACAGAGGCAATAATGTACAGGGTTCCTAGAAATTGCTACAAGGAACATCAATGGAGCCTCAGAAAGAAGGAAAAGGGGGCAATTTTTCTCCACTCTGCTATAATTGGAGATATCACCAGTCAGCATCACAACCTTAGTGAGGTGGGTGACAGAATGAAATCCACTTCTAGGGTTTTCTGTGTCCTCCATTCAACTCTTGGGCCTTTTCCCAGCTAACTCTAATGACTAATTTTTCAGCGACTTTATTCTTTCTATGGATAACAAAAAAAGAGCTGTTTCTGATACCTTTAGGCTTACAATATAAGGTCTTTGGAAACTATGCTTGACCCTGCATTGGGTGACTCCAACTGCCAGTAGCAATGAGCTATCGCAGATATGGATCTTTGTGTAGAGAGCAGCCCCCAGGCCCAGACCTGTTGTGGTGACATGAGGGTCATTGAGATCCTTCAGACCACAACACCCTCATCTCGTCAAATCAGGTGGATGATGCCCACCCTCTCTACTTCCCCCACTTTCTTATGAAAATACTGAGAACTTGGGGCTCAAGCAAGTAAATAGATTAAAAGGGCTCTCTGAGAAGCATAACACGCTACATAAATGTAGCAGACAGTCATCGTTATCACTGTACTATTGCCATTATTGTTTTATGGTCAGCTTAGCTTTTCTTAACACAGAGCAGTTAATGAAGTGGTAACTGTATGGATTTCCCACTAAGAGGAAGAAGAAGCCAATGAGGCTCTATTTTTATCCCATTTTGGTGCCCAATTCCTTTTTCTTTTTCTTTTTTTTTTTCTTTTCACAACAGCTATGTCTAGTGGGTTTATAAGTATTTTAATTATAGTGGCATTTCATTATACTTACTCCTAACAAAAATCAGGCTAAGGACAGTGTTTTGAATCCTGAAAGTTGTGGATTTCCCTAAGGCTGAGTTACCTTTCACCAGCAGCCAGAACACTGCTACATTTGATCCCATCTCTAAGTTTGGTACCTACAACTTTTAACAACTTATTTCTAGCACAACTAAAATAATTTTTAAATTGTACCTGCAGGTCCATTAGTAGAGAAAAAAAATAACACAATCTATTAATCATCAGGCTTTGGCTCACAAATTATCCACCAGCTGAGATGCAGTTTTCCTGTGGCCATGAGGAATTAAGGGAATTGGAAATTTAGAAATCAACATAGAGACAGACCAGAAAAGCCAGATAGACAAAGAGAAAGACTATGTCACTTGTGACCCTAATGCATGGCCAAAATCTATTGCTTTCTGCAGAATCTCAGATAGGCTTGCTTCAGTACAATCATCAAAAAGACAAGTGAACACCTGTCTCATTAGAAGAATAAGATAAATGGTGCAACACAGGGAATCCGGTCAAGTCGGAAGAAGTTTTGCAAACATATGGCCCGAAATAACCATTTTACAGATAAGAAAACTTGGCTCACACAGGTGAAGGGCACATCCAAGGTCATACAAATGAACAAATATAAAGATGATCCCTAAGGGAAATGTAGTAGTTTTCTAGTATTGTAACAAAGTACCACAATTTTAGTGGCTTAAAGCAATATGTTTATTATCTATGTGTAGGTCAGAGGTCATATATGGCTATCATTGAGCTAAAATCAAAGTGTCAGTGGTGCTACATTTTTTTTTTTTTTTTAAGATTTATTTTGGGGGGAAGCCGGGATGGCTCAGTGGGTTAAGCGCTCACTTCGTAGCACCAGGGACCGAGGATCGAATCCCGGCCCCAGCCCGTGTGGACCCACATGCTGAACTGGGGAGTTCTCCCAATTCAGTTCTCTCTCTGTCTCTCTCTCTCTCTCTCTCTCTCTCTCTCTCTCTCTCTCTCTCTCTCTCTCTCTCTCTCTCTGTCAAAAACAATTTAAAAAAATTTATTAAAAAAAAAGATTTATTTTTATTGTTTCTGACAGGAAGAGAAACAGACAGGAAGAGACAGAGAGAAGGGGGAGGGCCCAGAGCAGTCTCTATATTTGCACATCATTAGTTTTCTACATAGTTTCATTCCACAGGTGGGTGTGTGGCTGCTCAGGGCAGGAACCAGGCTGGGGGCCTCCCACATAGGAAGCTTACCCCAGTGAGAACTGAACTGGGGACATGCCCCAGTTCAGCCTATAGGTTTGCATGGGCCGGGCTAGATCCTTGGACCCTGGGCCTGCAAGACAAGCTCTCACACAGTGAGCATCCCAGCATCCCCTGCAATGTTTTCTAGAAGCTCTGGGAAATCCATTTCGTTGCCTTTTCCATCTTCTAGAAGCTGCCTGTATTCCTTAGCTTATAACTCTTTCCTCTGTCTTCAAAGCCAGCAGTATTTTATCTCTCTGATCTTCTTTGTGTAGTCATATCTTTGACCACAGCCAGAACCAATGTGATTAGTTGGGGCCTATTTGAATAATCCAGGATCATCTCCCTATCTAGAGATCAGTAACCTTAATCACATTCACCAGGTCTCTTTACCCATTGTTGGTAACAGGTTCACAGGTTCTGAGAGATTAGGGTATAAACATCTTTGAAGAGGATGAGCATTATTCGGTCTACCACAGGCAAGATGAATTGATGGAAAAACAAGATGCTAAGTCAATAGAGTTAATTGGCTAAGCAATAAAATAACTGTGGGTACCTGTTGCATGTTAGGGTCTCCAGGAATCTGACCCTAGATGGACTTGTGTGTTGGAAGTAAGATCAAAGCCTGCAGGAACAAGAAAGTGGGTAGGACTGTGCAGAGGGAAGCACTGAGCTACAAGATAGTAACTCCTCAGCTGACCCTGTGAGGGTCCCTAGAATTAGAACTGGCCCTTCAGAGTTGTCATGATGGGCTGGGCCTTTAAACTCTTTTACCTCTAATTGTTATGACCACATAGGTAGTTATAGGATGTGGGCTGCCCGTGGAGGAATTGTGACGTTGGGCAAGTCAGCTCTCTTCTGACAAGAACAACTCCCAATCATAGGGGGACTTTTCCTTATTTCATGAAGGAGAATCTAAGCAGAGAATCACAGTTTCTACTAGAGCACCTATCCCTAAATTTCATGTCCACATATGAAAAAAATAATAATAACAAAATTATCTGTCACTTGTTTGGAGTGATACCTGACCAACAAATCTCATGAAGTGGTCCTAGACTCAGCACTTACAAACTGGAAGGAAAAGAGTTGCATAATTCATCTATAGCATAAAGGTAGACAAGCCAGGGTCTGGAAAGAGAGTCAAAGCCTTGGCATTGCATGAACATGAGAGCAAGAGTAGGCAGGGGTCACATGGAGATAAGAAAATAAGATTGAGTCAAATATAATAGGTGCCCTAGAGGAAAACAAAGGCAGATCATGAGTTGTGGAGAATGAGATAAAATCCCAGGCCAAAAATCCAGGACTTTATGCAAACCATAGCATAAAAATGGACATTGGCAGAGGGTAAGCCTAGGGATAGTAATGCAGATATTGGCTTAGAAGGATTCCAGCAACTTCTCACAGAGACTGGTGGTCAAAAAGTGGAGCCCAGCATCAGCTGTGGAGGTGACTAGAAAACAGGTAAGAAATCCTGTTTCAATAGAACTAAGGAAAGGGCAAGAACCCAATAACCAAGGAGAAGGGCGCTCTGTATTACATTATGCAGGTGGGCCATATTCCTGCATCATCTGGCCCATGAATGTCATTTGGTCCAAGCCCAAGTCTGATTTCGGTGCAGGAGTAAAAGCTGCTCCAGTCATATGAGAAACAAGGATGAGAAAGATGTGAGCACATTCCGTATGCTCACTCCAAGGAAAGTCCTTTCACAGAACATCAAGGCTGAACTAGATGATCAATTTAATGGAATCATCTTTGCAGGCACAGTACAAAGACTGATTTGCTCCATTCTGGAAAACCTGAGGCTCTCACTCTCTCTAGTCAGTGCTGAACCCATTTCCTGCACCAGATCTGCTCTGCCACTTGTCCAGACAGATGCCATGAACTCCCAACCACCTCTACTTTGCACACCGAGGCTGCAAAGGCTACAGAAATGGAATTTTTAAAAGGGACTTGCTACATCTTCCAGAAGACTAGGTAGACACTATACAGGGTCAACCATACTTACAGACAAAGTGGATTTGATTCTCTTACATGCCTTGATTCAAGTGGCAAGAGCAAAGCATGTCAACCCAGTGAACATCATTGCTTTTCTGTAAGTCCTTTCTCACTTGTGAAAATCAGCAAAAACACTAATAAGTAGGCAGTGTACAAACCACTTGATATGTGTCGTCACAATTGACTCTCCATATTAGAAAATTAATGTTAGTGCTCTATGCCTTACACAAAACAACACAAAATTGTACAAATAAACTCCAGATGGATTTAAGTCTAAAAATCAGAAGAAACAAACAAACAAACAAACTTTTAAACTATTAGAAGCAAACTTAGGAAGATATTTTTATATCTAATCAGGAAAGGACATCTTAAGATTCAAAAAGAGCAAAAAGAAAAAGATGAATTAGGGTACATTAAAATTTAAGACTTCTATATAACCAAAACACTATGAACAAAGCCAAATGACAAGTGAGAGATTTGCAGGAGGACTTGACCAACAAAGGATTAATATCTAAAATATGTGGAGAGGGAAGGACTACAATAGATAATAGCCAAATAGCCCAATAGAAAAACAGGCAAAACATAAAAATACCGTAGTTCACAGAAATAATATTGTCTTTCACTTACGGATCTAAACATATGTGAGGCAAAATGGTCAAAACTAGAGAAAGATTCTGCAAGTGCAGAATGAATTCTAAGAGGAAAAAGGAGAATAAGCTCAAAGACAGTCCAAAGAGGGTTGAACTGAATTTAAAATGTTTTATTTCTTTAATTAAAAAAAACAAATTTAGCAAGATGTCAACATTGTAACATTCAGTGCTATGGATACTGAGTGTTTGACATAGCAAACAATTCAGGAATGAAAAAGTTATTCCTCAACAACCTCTCTATCCTCTGGTGGAAATGAGAAGACAGTGGGGAGCAGGACACGGAGCTAATGGCTTTGCACGTTATTTTGGCTCTGGACTTCAGCTCATGCACACACACTGAGACCGTTCCACACATAGGAGCAGTGGGGTCATTATAGAAGCACTAGTCCAGGCACACAGGGGGACCCAGCCAGCCCTGGCTCTGCCAAGGCATCAAAACCACCCTCTGTGGCTTGCTGTAGGGCCCAGAAATAACACGGCTCAAACACAATAGGAGAGTATCTCTACCAACTTCAAAGAATTCAGAGGCAGATAGTCCAGGGCTAATATGGTGGTTACACCATGTCTCTAGGACTTAGGATCTTTCTATCTGTCTGTTCAGCCATTCCTAGTGCATGAGTTTGATCCACAAGGTCACTTCATTACCTGAGATGGCTCTAAGCCATACAGGCAGGAAGCAGGAAGAAGTACGGGTGGGAAGGGCAGAATGGTTCCTATCAGCTGTCTATCCCCTGTGGTACTTTTTCCCCGGGAAGTCCTTAACTTGCATGGACATTTTATGACTTCATGTCCATAATCACTCATCATCAGCCCTGGCAGAAAATGAACAAACTGCTCCTTGATCTTCTCTCAGTTACCAGCATCATCTACTCATCTGACCAAGCCAAAACTTGGGGGTCATCTTTGACTCCCCTTCTGGCCTCCCCACCATCACTGACAAAGTCACTAAGTCCGGTTGTTTCTATTCCCTCCACATTTCTCCAGCCTGTCTACTGCCCTCGTTCTCTCTTGGCTTTAATTTGTTTCCAAACTAACCCCTTTCAATCCCTTCTTGGCACAATAGAACCAGAGCTTTCAAAAACAGAGCGGGGTCATGTCACATACATACCCTTTCTTAATGGTTCTCTATAAAGTCAAAACTCCTAAAACAAAAAGCCAGGTCCTCCAAAATCTGTCTACCACTTCCCTTCCAACTGCACCTTTTATCCCTTGAATTGCATATTCCAGCTGCCCTCAAATCCTGACTTTCGCGAAATGCATCTTGAGCTCCTTGAGTTGTGAGCCTTTGCATGAGCCGCTTCCTGTCTGATGCCCTCCTGTCCCCACCTCTCGATCACTATTTGTCAAATGCATGAGTGAGCTTTGGTTAAGGGGGATCAGGAAGAAATGAAGGACAGACAGAGGAAAGAGGGATTAAGGTGACAAAAAGAGAAGCCAGGAATGTAAAATGAAGAAGAAAATTTAATCCAAATGGAAAAAAAAAAAAAAAGAATTCAAAGGCAGAGGTCTATGAGCAGCATTCCTCAGATTTTGGTAGCATGATTCTATTTTAAACAAAACTGAAGGACAGAAACTTTACTTGACGGATCCCTAGTAACCATTATAGATCTCACAATGTCACCTCATCGCCTGGTAACTTACGGAACAGAGCAAGGAGTTAAAGACTCAAGGACAGGTCAGAAAAAGCAGTGATTAAAGTCAAGGCTGAGTCCCAGCTCCAACCTCGGGATTCCATAGATGTGCATTTCTGCGGTGACAGAGACCACCTCGCCGTCTTACCGAAGAGAGTCATTCCCATTCCCCCAGTCCTCTCCACAACATGCAGGGAAAGAGGCAGTCATTAATAAGTTGTCTCCAGCTCTTGAGATTCTGATCCCTTATATATGATGATCCATAAGAGATGTCAATCAAATTTAGGACTGAACTGGTAGAATAATTAATATCTGCAATGTGACAGCTAAGAGTGTAGAGAAAAGAGAGGAAAGGTCATGCAATGCGTACAACATGAGACCAAGCTTCACTCTCCCAGAACAGAAGGAAGCTCTAGCACATACATCTAATCCATTTGCTGAGATCCTGACGGCCATCAGAGGCATTCTGGCAACTGACATGAGCATAGGCTGGGTGAAGCTCTGTGTGGCAATGCCAGTTTCCACAGGGGCAGTGCTTCATGCCCATTTATGTGATGATCTATTTCCAAACTAGACGGTTGAAGTGAGAAAGGTGAAGGATCAGAGGCCATTCCCATCCTCAAGGCTGATCCCTAATAGTAGCAGCAGATGTGAACAAACACATTTCTTCGCACATACAACTTATTCAGTGCTCACAGCCCTCTCTGAGAGAAGTATTACCCTTATTATACAAAAAGGTTGAAAACTCAAAAAGGTTAAGTGACATTCTCAAGGTCACCAAGTTGGTAGCAGAGCCAGAACATAAACCCACCCTGAATACCAACAAAGCTCACGTCTCTCCTATACATCTCTTCCTTTCAAAAATCAAGAGGTGATCAGCATTGTAATGGGCTTCAGGGGCTAGCTCACCTTACAGGTGGTAGAAGTGAGGTATTGCGGATGAGGATAAAGTCAGAAAGCAAACCTGGATTTCTTGGTTCCCAGTTCAACTCCTTTTTGACTGCAATTCACTGCTTCCCAGACTCTAGCGAGTAGTGACTTGATTGCTCATCCATTCAACAATTTAACAAATATGTAGCAAACTCTTACCAAGTACCAGGCATTGTGTGAAGCTGATGGGACACAGCAGGTTGAAAACAGAAACATCTGTTTCCATGGAGCTCACATTTAACTGAAAAGACCAACATACACAAACTAATTCATCCAGTGAGGGTGATAAAGCAGGGTGAGGGGCAGAAAGCAGTGAAGCAAGAGAAGGAGATATTATTTTTTAAAGAATGGTCAGTGAAGGCTTCTTTGTTGACTCTTGGTTTTGAGCATCCCCGGCAAAATCCTTTCCAAATTAACCTACATCTTGCTTGCACCCACAGCATGGCATTGGACTGACAATGAGCAGGTGAGACACAGAATAGTCAGGGTGTCCCCAAGAAAGAAGAGGGATTCAAAAGTAAGCCCCAGCACTGCCACAGTCATGCCATGGGACAGTTTCACAAGTAGGAAGGACAGCCACCAATAAGCTTGAAGAACAGAATCCCAGGGAAAATGGCCCAGTAACTCCGGAGCTTAAGAAGGATATGCTGACAATCTGATAATAACCAACCTTCAAATGCCTTCTGAACCCTTCTTATTGGAAAAGGAAGTCAGAGGTGAATAGAATATCTGGATAATTTTAGTGGGAAGAAAGAGGCCTTTAGATATGTGTCAGGATCTCATTGACAATGTTTTCTTCAGAGACTTCAGAGTTTACCGTCTCCAGAAAAGGTACTAAAAGTTAAATAATGAGAACATTCTAATTGTACCTTAAAAACAATATGGAAGTCTATTCCAGTCCAAGGCCCAGAGAAAAAGCTTTATGCAGAAATTGCCAAATATAATCCATTTCATACATCATATAGTGCAAGTTTTCTAAAAGGTTTAGGCATCGCACAAATCAACAACAAAGAAAACCGAATACATTTCTGTATTTTACTGCTGAAATTGCCCCCAGGAGAATTCTGGGAAGCTGGGGGCTCAGGGAGAGGCCACGGAGAACAGCTGGAGAAGTCTCGGGGCAGGGTTAGTGCCGGATGCTAGGAAACAGAGAGACTCGGAACAGGTTAGGGAGGGCAGGGAGAAGCTGCCAGACACCTCAAGCCAAGAGTCTTCATGCCTGGAGGTGAGAGGAGCAGCCCGACTGGGTGGCATAGCTTGCTGCGTGTTGGAAGTGCCATAAGTAACGCTATAGATGAAACTGGCAGGAAATGTGCGAGAAGCTAACACATTCCATGCATCCTCACCATTCCCGCCCATCCCCACGCCTGCTTCAAAAGCATCCCAAATGTAACGGTAGTAACCCTTCATCTCAGCTGAGGATTCGTCCTGGACAATCTCCTAAGTAGGTTCCGTTGTTCTCACCTGGTCCCTCCCTTTCAATTAGATTCTTCCTCAACAAACACATCATCTTCCATTTTTAAGGGGAATTAAAAAAAGGAAGAGAAAGAACTTTCCTTGGTCTTGCTTTCCCTCCAAACAAGTATTCTATCTCTCCACTTTCCTTAGTTGCCAGACTTTAAAGAAGTATTTCTATACTCATGATCTTTCTTTCCTCATCTCCACTTCTTTAAAGATATATTTATTTTTTATTGTTTTTGACAGAGAGAGAGAGACAGAGACAGAGACAGAGAAGGGGCAGGGTCCAGAGCAGTCTCCATAGTTGCACGTCATCAGTTTTCTACATAGTTTCATTCCACATATGGGCACAGGGCTTCGCAGGGTAGGAACCAGCCGGGGGCCTCTGGCATAGGAGGCTTGCCCTGGTGAGAACGGAACTGGGGGCGCACCCCATTTCAGCATATGGGTCCACACAGGCTGGGGGACTCAATCTTCGGACTCCAGGGCTGCAAGAGGAGCGCTCTACCCGCTGAGTCATCCCGGCTTCCCCTCACCTTCTTTAACACCTCACAGTCTTCTTTCTGGTCCCATAATTCCACAGAAACTTTTCTGTCAGATACGCCAACGTGTCCACTCCTTTGGTCTCACCGTCATTGATCACTATGTAACTATTGCCTGGACCCAACATCCTAAAACCTTCTCCTCCTTTGGCCTACATGACCTTGTAACCCTGGCCTCCCCTGAAGCCTTCTGATCTCCTTCCAAGTCCCATGACCCCCACGACCCCCACCTTAGTCCTCCTCTGGGGAGAAAAAAACAAAATCATCTAACTCACTGGATGTTTTGAATAAGGACTATTCACACACTCTTTAGAAACTTGGATGAAAGTTTAAAGATTCTCTCCCAAATATGGTTTATATACACACGCATATGTATAAATAAACATTATTTCAGGAGAGGCTCACAGACTTCCCACATTAAGAGCCTCTGTCCCAAAGAATAGCCTTTTGTACAAAATGTAATTATGATGTCATGTGGCTTATGTTTCTAGTAAGTTCTTAGCTTCCGGGGATGCTGGAATGGAGTAAAGCCCTTTGTCAGAGGCAGGAGCCCAGAGTTCTCGTCCCAGTTTTCACACCTTAAAGACCTGAGTCACCTCTCTAAGTCAAAGTCAGCTTCTCTGTAAAAAAAAAGGAAAAAAGGTTGTTATAATGTCTTCTCTGCTACACAGGGTTGTTGCCAAAATCAAATGAGATCAGGAATTTAAAAACATTTTGCAAATTTCAGAGCACTACAGAACTGATTACAATTAAAATCATTGGTTAATATCCTTAGAGGTGGATTTGAATCTTGTTTTGGGCACCGTGCTGTGATTTGACCTGGGTTCATTTCATGTTTATGAACGGGAGCTGCTAATAGCTATTCTAGCTACCTCACAGAGCTAGTGTATCAAATCAAATAATGAATGTGGAGGGACTTTGCAACTCAGCAAGACTAAGGTGCCTGCCATTTCTCATCCTTTTCTTTGTCCCTCTCCATGTGCATTAATTGAGCTCTGTGAGCCCAATAAAATGAAGCTACACTCAAAAGCCCCACCGTGCCTGGTGATGGAGTGTTCCTACGAGATGGCTAGTCACATTAGACTCTATTGAGTTAATCATGGATAATGTAATTATAAGAAGCTGCAAATACATTGAAAATAAATGGCTACTTATTATTTTTTAAAAAGAGACATGGAGGGGAAGCTGGATGGCTCATCAGGTTAAGTACTCCTTTTGCAGCCCCGGGGACCAAGGATCGAATCCTGGTCCCAGCCCATGCAGACCCATATGCTAAACTGGGGCATGCCTCCCATATGGGAGGCCCCCAGCCCAGTTCTCACCCTGGATGGCCCCCACCCACCTGTGTGGAACAAAACCATGTCAAAAACTAATGACCATATATTTGTGGCCAAGTCATGGAAACAACCAAAGTGTCCTTTGATAGATGCTGGATAAAGAAGTTGTGGTACATTTACACAATGGAATGCTACTCAGCAATAAGAAAAGATGAAATACAGCAATTTGTGACAACATGGACGAACCTTGAAAATATCTTATTAAGTGAAATAAGTCAGACTGAAAGAATCAAGAAACATATGGCCTCACTTATAGGTGGAATATAAAACAGAGAAGAACAAAGAAACAAAAACTCACAGACACAGTCCATAGTTTAGTGATTACTGAGGGTAAGGGAGGAGGTGGGTGGGAGAGCTGGGGGGCAAGTAGGGAGGGGCCATCAAATATACGGTGATGGAAAGGGAGCTGATTCTGGGTGGTGAGCACATAATGCGATGTATAGACAATGTAATGGAGAATTGTACACCTGGAAACAATGTAATTGTTATCAATGTCACCCCAATAAATTTAACAATTACAAAACAGAAAATTGATGATGTACAACTATGGAGACTGCTCTAAGCCTTTCCCCTTCTCTCTGTCTCTCTCTGTCTCTGTCTCTCTTTATCTGTCAAAAACAATAAAATAAATTTTTTTTTTATTTTATTGTTAAATGTATTGGGGTGACGTTGATTGGTAACAACTAGATAGTTTCTGGATGTACAGATCCACATCACATCACCTATACATTGCATTATGTGCTCACCACCCAGAATCAGCTCCCCTTCCATCACCATGTATCTGGTGTCCACTCCCGCTTCCCCCCCCCCCCCCCCCCCCCCCCCCCCCCCCCCCCCCCCCCCCCCCCCCCCCCCCCCCCACCCCCCCCCCCCCCAC
>PVKE010013795.1:0-35989 GCA_004027555.1 Craseonycteris thonglongyai
TAACTGCCAGGATGGATGGCTCAACAACAAAGGTTCTTACCTCCCATGTGGGAGGCCCCCAAATCAGTTCCTCCCCACATGGCCCCACATCCACCTGTGTGGAAAGAAACCATGTCACAACTAATGATGTACAATCATGGTGACTGCTCTGGGCCTTCCCCCTTGCTTGCTCTCTCTCACCTTTCAAAAACAATAAAATAAGAGGGGGGAGAAGGGGGGGGAGGGAGAGTTGTTGGGGGAGGTGGGAGTGGGCACCAGATATATGGTGGTGGTGGGGGAGCTGATTCTGGGAGGTGGGCACATAATGCGATGCATGAGTGATGTGATGTGGACTTGTACATCGTGAAACTATCTAATTGTTACCAACCAATGTCACCCCATTAAATTTAACAATAGAAAGAAAGAAAAAAAGAAAGATGCATTTTTGTAATATAATGTTATATGTCAATTATACCTCAATAAAAAAAATACAAAAAAAACAATAAAATAAATCTTTAAAAGAAAAAAAATTAAAAGAAAATGGGTCACCAGCCCCCTCAACATACTCTGAGCTAAGAAAGTGATAACCAGGAAATGTTCTGGGAAAACCCACTGAATGACCAACATAGTCAATCACCTTGGGCATGGTAAATTCTACATTCGTTTTTCTGTTCAAAAGTGTATAATGTCATTGTTTGCTGCCTAATAATTTGCACTAATACTGTGCCCTCACCTCAGGGAGGTGACACCCAACATGACTCCCCAGACCTAGTCGTCACGTAGGACATGGTCATGTTCTTTGTGTGAGTTAGTTGGATTTATGATGAGAATGTGGTTTTCTCCAAAGTGATTATATTTATTTCAGAAAAACATCTTATTTCATTGTCTGAACCTTTCAGTAGACACTAAAAAATCTACCAAAGGGAAATGTATAAACTTTTCAATGGATACATTCCTCTAATGTCTTCATTTCGTTGTATAAAGAGTGCGGGGACCCTGTATTGTAGGTGGTTGCAGACGTTTGTAGCATAGATAATACTAAACTCAAAGGAATGCTGATGGCAGGGCTAAGTCATACTTGAGAATTAGCAAGAAAAAAACTTTTGGTATTGTTATCTAGTTCCATGCTCCTCTTTTTATCAGCCCCCCTCCCCCATATCTCTACCCCAGAAATGCGGATTTCTGTAACTGACTGAAACTTCTTTGTTTTTTTAGGTGCCCACTGATGGCAATGCTGGCCTGCTTGCTGAACCTCAGGTCGCCATGTTCTGTAGCAAACTGAATATGCACATGAATGTGCAGAACGGGAAGTGGGAGCCAGATCCTTCAGGCACCAAAACCTGCATTGGCACCAAGGAGGGCATCCTTCAGTACTGCCAAGAAGTAAGTCCCCTCTGATGGCCAGCAGCTCATGTGGGCTCGTGTGCCCTTATTTTTTTAACTTCTTATGTATATATTTGCATTTTATCTCTTGCAGTGAAGATCTTTGTTCCTAGTGATTCTCTGTACCATTGATATATTTACTTGTTCTACCATATGCATAAAATGTTTATTAAAATTTATGTCATATTATGACCATCAATAAATCAATTGAGTAAAATATAAGATATCTTGGCACTTTCTTTTATCTTCAGAATATATCCTACTGTGGCTATACAGACAAGGTATTGTGTTTAAAAGTGACTAGAATTCAGTTTTCCTTTTTATGTTACCAATTTGATATATCTTAGGTCATTTATTTCTGTTGTGTTCAGTTCTCGTTTTCCCCTCCTTATGAATTTTACTTTTTTGGAAAAGTAAAATTTTTACATTGTTAGAACATTGAAAATATAGAAAGTTATTCTCAGAAATCTCATTTGCCACCCATGCTTTGTTGATAAATATTTTAATTGTTCGTAATTTGGTCTTCTTGCCAAAGAGAATATTTATTTTTTCTGTATTCACTGTTCTGCAATTTTATTTTATTTTTTGACCTAACTTTTATATGCTGGAAATTATGCCATCTCCAATTATAGCGATCTTCATCCTTTGTGCAATTCTTCCTAGTTTCCTTGCTGTAATAGTACAGAGTATCACTTCCTTATTAATTCAGTTTAAAACAACTGGAGTCCCAGGCATTTTATCCCTCACTCACTAAACACTCATCTATTTATTCTAGGACATATGGTTATTTGTGTTTTGAGAACATTTAAAGGAATTCGTCTTATGCATTGTGAGAATGCAACATTCCTTACCCTCAAATAAACAGCAGGATAGCCTGGGGAACAACATTTTTTGTTGTAATCTTTTCTGCACTAGAACATTTCCTTTAGCCTTCTTGGATCCACAATGGGTATGTAATAAATTATGTACACACATATATGGATGTGTATATATAATTTTTGGTAGAACTCTAAGAAAAGGCAATCACTAATGTACTACATATCAAGTAATTTTTATCTTTAAGGAGTATGAATTATGATGTGAAAAGATAATTTTATACGTTTAAGTAGAAAACATTTGTATTTAAGTGATATTTAATATCATTTTAAAAACATTTTGTCGACTTATTTATTAAATAGGGATGTGTGCTGGAAATGAAACCAAGTTGATTTCTAAATGTGGGAGGTGATTACAGTTCAAGTGTGATGCACATTGGAAGTGGTTGAAGTACAGATTTTGACAGGGCAGCATCATGACTCTTGCAAACTGACCACACATCAACACTTTTATTCAATTAATTAATTAATGAGGTAACTTGTAAGATGTTATAACTAGTCCAGTTTGACTTTCAGAGATTTGAAAAATTCTTTTCCCAATAAACTTTATTTCCATAGCTTTGAATAGGATTTATCAGTTCTGTATTGCATGGGAGGAAATACTTGCATTGCTGTTTGTCTCTACAATCTCTACACTTACAGAGTCATGCAGTAGCTTACTCAATAGCCAGTTCATAAGAACACACCCTGTAGAACCAGAAACTCTTCTCTCTACCACCCCCAGTCTCTGGAAGACAACGCTTGCATTTCACTGCTTTGACATCCAGTCATCTTCTCTTCACATTTCTAAGTATTGGACATTGTTTTATAACAAAATGTTCTTATAATTTGGCAAATAAAAGGTCATTGTTGATCTTTGGGATAACAGGTTGAATGGAATAGAAGTCAAATTGCAGTAGGTTGCAGGAGGAATTACATGAATGGATGGTGAAGACATCCGTGGGCTCTGAGGATAGACCTAAAGGCCAGGACCTTGAGGACAATTCAAGGAAAAGAGAAAGGCTTTGTTTTCTGTATTTTCTTTTAAAAGAAAGGAATTTAAGCTATAAGAAGCTTAAGCAAAACTGTGGGGAGGGTGGAGGTCTATCATAAGAAAACAAGGTTCAGGTATGTCAGGAGAAATGGGATCCAGTGGATAAGTGATTGGCTGAGTCTTTGAAAGGAGAGGAAAAGAGGAAAAGGAAAAAGAAATAAGGGTGGGTTCAGTGGCTGGTTTCTGTTGCCTGGTGATGGAACCCACTAAACATACTGCACATGGAGAATATTTTCTCTAACAGATGGAAAGGATTGTGGGGTGGGAATAACTTAAAGAATTTTAACAAAAGCATCCAGAAATTGGGTTCTCGAATGTTGGAACTAACTAACACTCAGGGCTGCCTGGAATTTCTCTTTTAGGGTCTCTCTTGTTTTCTGCTTTTCTTTATATTCACCTTGTTTTCTCTAGGAGGCCAGGAAAGATGGTAATCAGTAGCTCAGGGAATGTGTTGTCTCCTCAAGGAGAGATTCTGGTTGGCCCTACTTTTGATCATACTCTATCATTGGCACACAGACGCAGTACTGGGACTGGCCCACATTGTCCATGTGCAAGTGTGGCCTGTTTGACAGCCAGACCTGAGACCTGGTGTGAGGAGAGGAGCTCTTGACAGAAAAGGGATGAAGGTGGCATGGGGCAAAATGGAAATATGACCACAGTCCAACATAGTGGGCTTAGAAACACTCCGTGGCTTAGAACAATTTTATAGGTTGGAGAGTGAGTGGGTGACTGAATTCAGAGTGCATCCTGACTTTCACCGGCTTTAGGGAATGTGTGGGTCAGAACAAGATGTTTACTCAGCACTTTTAAACAGTGTAGGACATTTCTATTGAAGGGTGCATCTTGAACTACCTAGAATATTCCTTACTGATATTTTAGGGTCTTTCTTCTACTTCACACATTTTTAGGTATTCTGATATTTTTCCTTTGTATTAAAAAGTAAATCATTTTTGTGTGTAGTATTGAATTTTGTGTGTTGGTGGAAAATGTTAATTCCTTTATTTTTTTATTTTTAATTTCATGTTTTTATTTTAGACAGTATTGAGTGATTACTTCAAAGCATCAGGAAATAATATTCACGATTTTTCTGCTTCTCCTTATTACAGGTTTTATAAGTTACACTATTTTTACATTTTCAACATTGTGATATTGTCGTCTGTTCTGTTGGTACAATTCCCATAGTTGGAGGTTCTCTCTTGAAATGTATTTGTTTATAGTCAGAACATTTTCCAAAGGATATCTATTCCTATATTATTTATTTTGATTCCTCTTTTAATTTTTTAGATGTCTGTCACCTTAGTTATTTCCAGAAGTTGTTCTTATTGAACCATGTCTTAATTAGGCATAGAATTTCAGGTTAATGAGCATTTTTGTTCAACACCATGAGTATACTTATCCACTATATTTTGTCATCTATCATTGTGCAAATTCTTTTTAAAAAATATACAAAAATCATTACTATCAGTTACCATTTACAGTGCTTCTCACTTACTGATTATTTTTATTCCAATAGTAGTGAATAATTTTTTTCTTTGTACGTGCTCAGTCCCTCTTGTGACCAAAAAACACAGATGTTTTAGAGACAGCTGGCTGAGTCACAGAGGCAGCTGTTAACAGGCTCTGGACCTAGGACAGAAGATCAACAGAATGAGGTCATGACCATGACCTCATTTTGACCTTTTGCTGACCAGTGTAACTCACTTATCAAATTTGTTTTTTCAGAGGATTGTCCCATAGAAGCTGCACATTGTATCTGTTGATGCTTAACTTAATATGATGTGTCAAATATTATTATTTTGATGAATCATCTAGTCTGTCTTCTTTGGAGTCTCATGTTCCTCTCAATTTGTATTTCTTGCTGGTGGTTTTGTTGTTATTATTATGAATACAATAGACTCTTCAGTTTAGTTTAGTTTATTTTGTTTGTTTATTTATTTATTTATTTATTTTTAAGATTTATTTTTATAGTTTTTAGACAGAGAGAGAGTCAGACAGAAAGAGACAGAGAGAAGGGGGAGGGCCCAGAGCAGTCTCCATAGTTGACAGCATTAGTTTTCCATATGGTTTCACTCCACAGGTGGGCGCGGGGCTGCGCAAGACAGGAACTGGGCTGGGAGCCTCCCATATAGGCCCCAGCAAGAACCGAATTGGGGGCACACCCCAGTTCAGCATATGGGTCCACATGGGCTGGGCCCGGGATTTGATCCTCAGGCTCCAGGTCTGCAAAGTGAGTGCTTAATCTGCTGAGCCATCCCAACTTCCCCAGTAGACTCTTCAGTTAACCAGCACCCATGGCAGATAATGTAGTATTATTTGGGGGGGGGTGGGTTGTTTTTTGTTTTTGCCTATTGCTTGAGAGTGCTGGTTGCTTGAGTTCTGGTTAACAAAGAGTCTATTGTGTTGTCATGTTTGCCCCCTAATTTCATCTGCCCTATTGTGGATCAAGGGCAAAATTAGGGAGAAAAAGTAAAAATTGAGCCTTTTACCTTTGTTCCTGGTTATAAGCCCTTATAAAGTGTGATTGGGAAGATAGCTTGAAACTTGTGGTTTAAATCAATTATTTATTTAATCTGCATCTTATCCCAAATCCTCCACATTCTAGGTGCCCATCTAATTCCTCCTCTTTCCCATCATAAGTTATGCTTCTTCTGTTCAGTCTTTAGTCAAGTATTTGCCTTTCTTTGTATTTTTCTTTTATTAGCACAGTCGGCTGCATTTGAGGATTTTCTTTCATTTTTTCATCAGATATGTATTGAGAACTGCCATGGTCTGAATGCTTATGTCCCCCCAACCCCAATTTATATATTGAAGCCATAACATCTAATGTGGCCTTTGGGTAGTGAGTAGGGATAGACGAGGTCATGAAGGTGGGACCTCATGATGGAATTAGTGCCCTTTGAAGAAGAGGCACCACAGAGCTTGCTCTACCTCCCTGTTCACACAAAGAGGTCATGTGAGGTCACAGAGATGGCAGCCAGTCTGCAAGCTAGGGAGAGGGCTCTCACCATGCAAGACATGTGGCTTCTACCTTGGGTACTCTGGCTGTGGAGGAAGCCAGCTGCCATGTTTTAAGGACACGCAAGGGGGCATATGCATCTGTTATTAGGACCTGACGCTTCCTGCCAATGGCCGTCACTAACTTGACAGGCAGGAATGTCAATGAACCACTTGAAAATAGATCCTGTGACCTAGTCAAGCCTTCATGTGACCCTGGCTGGCATCCTGAGCCCTCAGCTAAGCCACTTCCTAACCCACAGAAACGGTGTGAGATAAGAAAGGTTTATTGTATGAAGCCACTAAGTTTTGGGATACGTAGTTTGTATATAATCATTGATGACCATAACTTACATTCCCTCAATTATTATTTGCCTCTGTGGTCCTTTAATAAAAAGCAGGTCTTCCCTCTGTTCTATACTAGATGCAGAAAGTGCTACCATCACAGAAACAACTTGAAAATCACTATATGAATTATTCATCATTTAACAGCTTAAAGTGGCCACTTGCCTTAATGAACTGTCATAGTACCAAACATTGGCCGATGGAACCAGGAGTCTTATAAATATAAATAGAACAAAACTAGGATACTATTCCCCTTGAAACATATTAAAGCCTAGGAACAAAAATGAGAATTTTTAGATTTATTGTCCTCATGAACAAAATGAAATAAAAAAATAAAATTAAAAAAAAGTTTGGTTTTTTTGTTGTTGTTGTTTTTTTTTTGTGTGTGTTTTTTTTTTTTTAATGTTTTTATTTATTTATTTTTGACAGAGAGAGAGAGAGAGAGAGAGAGAGAGCTACAGAGACAGAGACAGAGAGAGAACTGAACTGGGCGAGCTCCCAGTTCAGCATATGGTTCCGCACGGGCCGGGGCCGGGACTCGATCCTCGGTCCCCGGCGCTGCAAAGTGAGCGCTTAACCCACTGAGCCATCCCGGCTTCCCCTGTTGTTGTTGTTTTTAACCAAAGGCTTTGGGATGGGAGAAAATAAAGGTGGAATTGTTTTGATTTTTCATCTAAAGAATCTTATTCCTTCCCCAATTCAGCAAATATTTATTGAGGGTGTTCAGGAGAGGATTTTGTGCCATGTGTCATTGAGACACCCCTTTTGGCTCATAAGAAGCTTATATAAAATGTACAATTAGATACATTGAAGAGAGAATTTGAAATAGGTGGAACGAGGCTGTAAAGTAGAGGGTCTTGGTTGTAAATCTGGGAATTTGGAATCTGATTCTGGGGGTAAGAACGAGCTGCGGGATTGTTTTTGGCATGAGTGTTTTCTGGCCAAGACACTTTTAGAGAAGTATTAGCCTGTATCCAAGGGTAAGCTGGACTGGGGAGAGCAAGGAATTCCAATGTGAAGATGTTAATGCAAAAAGGAATGTGAAAGATCATCCTGCTCACCAGCCTTGTTGTATACAAGATGCTGTGATAAGGGAGCCTTTGGGGTCAAATTCAGTGAAGGGGGGAACGTGGGCTTTGCTGTCAGATAGCCTCTTTCATACCAGGAGAGGGCTCACCAATCTTAGAACAAGTCTCCCTTTATGGTAGAAACACATGGGTGTGTGTTGTAAAAGTTCAATATTGCCCAATTAAATGAGAAACTACATGAACGAACAGCACTTGTTCTTTTTCTGCCTTTAAGGAGAGAACTTGAAATGTAGGCTCTGCCACCCTCTGTATCCCTAACAGTCAGGGTGCCTGGGGTGAAGAAGGGGCTTGGAGCAGGTGTGGTAGCTCTGCTGACTCACCTAGGGAGCGGGTCTCTGGAGGGAGATTGGACCAGGTGAAGCCTCCAGCACTGGCAGAGAGCTCCAGCTGGGAAAGTTAGACCTGGGCATGTGGCTGTGTTTATTGTCTCTTCTAGATTATGGATATACTCATCATTCCCTAAGTGTTTTCTTGTCCACAGCTAACAATACGTGTTTTCTGTTTCTTTAACATTCTTGCTCTAAATGAACAATTAATTGTTTTGTCTATGAATTAACAGGGTCACCAAATAAAGCAGACCAGTGCCCAAACAAAACAAAAATTGCCTGTTCGATGAGTTGAACAAAGCCATTAACTTTGCCTAACTTGCTACTTTAAAATATGTACCCAAACATGGGATGCCCCGACAACAATTGATTCTCAACCTTGTTGTTTTCATTCCACTGTAATATGGAATTAAATTAATTTCAAAAACAACGCATGAGATCTTTTTAATGTAGCCAGTTTGGAGGGTGTACGTACATACACACAGTACTGCAGCAGAAGCTGAGATGCACTCTTGGCTGTTGTGATTTTGCTGTGTGCTGTCCAGCTCCATCTTTGCGGGCTTAAAATTGATCCACAAATTACAGGCACATACACATTGTGTTGTGGTTTGGGAAAGACCCAGAAATTTCTATTAGGTTAAACAATTTTGAATCAGGTAACCAGCTACCTATATATGAAAATGGATATATTTTATGCTTTAATGGCCTGTATAAATACAGCGATTGCTTGCACAAATCATGGGGTTTAGAGCTAAAAGAGATAAAACCAGTTTGAATTTGTTTTTCACCCAGTTATTTAATCAAATTAATGTTTAATTCAACATTCTCCTTGTTACTGTATCTCATTTCTATATGCATACTCAATTACTACGTATTTGCAGTAATACTATAGACGTTTATTATATTTGACATTTCATTTATTACGTTTTTTTTCTATAATATATTTTCTTTTTCTCTTTAGCTTTATTTAGAAAATAAAATTGTAGCATTTGGATATTTTAAAAATAAGAAAATTAGCCATAAATTGGCAGAGAGTGAGAATCTATCTAGGCTGTGTGTGTGCACATCTGTGTTACTACATTTGTGTCTTGCCTGTTTATTGTGGGGTGCCCCTCCCTTTGCCCCCCACAATGTGTTTTTACATTCAGCACTTTGGAATAAGTTATAGCAACAAGGTTCTTGAACAATAGTTTTTCCTAGCTGAGTATAAATGTATGTGCATGGCAATAATATATTCATATACAAAGTGAGAAACAGATTTGGGCCAAATTATTGGGAAATAGGCTAATGCCCGCAGCTTTTGCGTTTGCTTTCACAGAAAGCCGTCGCTGTGCAAACACAGCGTCGCTCATACTTCCAGTTATTGCTGCAGTGTTTCATCAGCTGCAGACTGCTTCTCAGCACCTCATTAAATTGTAAGCATAGAATGTTTTCGGTTGGCTTCTAATTTTCTTTCTCAATTAAATTAGCTATTCCATTTACAGTATTTCTCACCATTCAAAGTATTTATGTTGAAAACAGTTTGATGGGACTTTTCTTGGTAATCCGGACATTTTTAAAGGGGAAGTTTCATCAATTAAATCCAGAAACAGAAATGTATGGTCTGGACATACTTTGTTTTGGTTTATATGCTGGAGTGTAAGTAGTGAGTAAAGACATAAAATTAATGTTCTCCATGAGTGATCAGAATTGGCAGCTACTTTTGTTATGTTCCAACTCCATTGGTTTCATCTTCTATTAAATGGACTAATTGCTGATAGAGAATTATATAACTTGCTACACGTAAAATGTTTGAAATGATTCTGGCACATAGTAAACTCTCATATAATATATATTTTTCTTATTCTCCTCTTAGATATGTTCTTTGAAAAAGAATTGCATATGTAAAAGCTTTCAGATGAAAATATTTCATGACCAGGCTACTTCTATACTACTTTGCTATAGAGTTTTTGATTCTTTGTTTTATGTATATGTTCTTAAATGCCAACTGCAATCATGCATAAAGTACTTGGGTCTTGGTTTGTTTTTGTACTTGTGTTTTGAATGCGATGTAAATTTAGAAATTTGACTCTGTTTCTGCTGGGCTAATTTTTTACTTTTATCGGTAATTCTTCTTAATTCACAATTTCAAGCATATGTAAAAGTAGAAAGAATAGTATAATGAATGCGCTATGTACCTGTTAATCAATTTCACTAATTATCAACTCTAGTCACTCTTGTTCCTGGATAAGTCTGGAAGGGGCAAGTTCTTTATCTTGCTTCTTCAGGGTCTGCATTATTTTTGGCCAGCCCCTTGTGGAGATGGGTTGGTTATTCTGTTTTACAGAGCTGTAAATTGGCTAAGATGAATGTTATTTATTGACTTCTGACTTATATGTGCAAAATGCCATTTTATTAACACTACATAATTGTTAGCACTTTTTTCAAAAAAAAATATAACCTTGAGCATTTGCTTAAAATTGATTTCAGAAGTTGAGTGCCTAGAAAGAACAATAAGCACAGTCTTTTCAGAATTATTATAAACAGTCCCATTATCATGCCTATTAACTGTTTCCACACTTTTCCTAGCCACATTTGATTTTCTATACTTGAAATATTTTTGGTCTTTTGGAGTTTAGTTGTGTGTACATAGGACTTTTGGCATTAATCCCTTATTGCAGGTGGCTTGTTTTCAAAAAGGACTAAGAGGTTTTTCCCTGTTTACTCATAATATTAGGAACAGAGAAACATTTCTATAAGGCTCTGACAATGTATGTCTTAAAGAAATATTTTTATATTTCTGTATATATTATTACATTTTGGTTGACTTTCTTAAATATCATCAATGTTTTTTATTGCTTTGCATATTTAACAACTTAAATGTCGTTTTGTTTGAGATTATTGTATTCCCAATTTGGATAGACAGAGCAAAATAAAGGTCTTTGTTCTGGAGAGAGAAGTTGAAACACAGAAAATAACACCAATACCCTCGATTTTTGTGGTGGAAACTGAGGGTAAACTCTGTATTTGGCTGATCATTTCTGTGAAGCTCCAGTGATCTTTTTAGGGGAGAAAGAATTCTCTATTGCTAGAAAATTAACAACGGAATAAATTACTGCTCTGTTGCACCAAATATCACCATAGGAAATTGAAAATGGTATGCAGCATGAACCAGTGATCCTTTTTTCCTACTTATCAATTTGTACCCTACAAACAGAGTTTTGGTTTTGAGTAGAAAAGAAGAAAATGTGACTTGACTGCCTGCCACAGGGTTTATAGAAAACTGACAGCTCCTGGGAAAATTCTCAACACGGTAGTATTTCTGCGAAGTAGCAGCTGGAACCCCTTTAGAAAAATGTAGTAACTCACACTTTACTGCACATCAAGTTGGGTTCCTCAGGGCAGACTCTCTAGTGTCACAGAGTTTATGACTCATGATTGCTGTACTTTTGCGATATAATAAACAATGAAAGGTTGTGGGAGAATTATATTCCTGTGCAGAGAACCACTTCACCTTTTATCGTATAGAAGAAAAAAAGCCATGGAGATACTAAATTTTCAGTGGCATTTTCAAGTTGAGAGCGATATCTGTGACTGAAATGCATGCATGGTACCTGTTTGCATTGGAAGCTAAGTTACTGACTGGCATTGTTTTTGAAGAATAATTTTCTCAATACCTACCCCAGGATTCTGACTTTAGATATCCTTTATTTTTATATTCTCATGGTGTATACTTTCACCACATTGAATTTATCCCATACTACACTGATGGGTGCCTTATTTTTATTTTTTAATTATCTTAAATAGACTTTGTTTTTTAGAGCAGTTTTAGATTCACAGCAAAGTAAGAGGAATGTACAGAGATTTCCATTATACACCTACCCTCCCTCATGCACAGCCTCAGCATCTGCCCTAGCATGATATGATAGATTTGTTAAAATTGATGAACCTATGTTGATATGTCCTCACCCAAAGCTCATAGTTTACATTAGGGCCCACTCTTGGTGTTCTACAGTCTGTGAGTTTGGACAAATGTATGTGTTCACCTCCAAAGTTTTGCGTTTTCCAGAATGAAATATAGCTTGAATCATAGAGTATGGGGCCTTTTCAGATTGGCTTCTTTCACTTAGTGATACACATTTGTTGAGGAGAGTGAATTTCCCTTTCTACCCGTCTAAGGTTCTTGGGGCAAGGCTACTAGTAAAATTGGCACAAGGCAGACTAGCAGGAGAAAATCTCAAGTTTTATTACATGTACACAGGAGAATTAAAAGGACAAATATCTGTGAAAGAAAGAGCAGGCTGTTCATACATTTACAGAAAGAAACAAATTAGTGGGGATTTGACAAGACAAGGGGGAGTATAGGTTTTGAGGTACGTAGTTAGTAAGGAATATAAGTAGAATGAAGACGTAGGGCATAAATTAATAAAATACACAAGGGTTTGTTTTTATAAGTCTCTCAGCTCTGGTTCCTCCTGGAGACGGACTGTCTCTTCCTTAGTCTGATTGTTCCTTAGCCCTTTTACAGCAAGAGGAGCCTTTTACATGGAGATTCGTTTTCTGCATTAAGGAGAGAGAAAGTAAGAGAGCTCCTCCCACTCCTGCTGATTCTCAAGCACTGTTCATTCGAAATAATTGATATGCCATTGTGAGATATTTGGGGGCTGTCTGCTTTGGGCTCCAACCCATTTAAGGTTCCTTCATGTCTTCTCATGGTTTGGTAGGTCATTTCTTTTTACACTAAGTAATCTATTGTCTGTCCCACAGTTTTTATCTGTTTTTAATGCCTTATTTTTTTTTTAACTGATTTATCTCAAATCTGGGGCTAGGGTAAGGTGAGTGAGGTCCTCAGGAATCAAGATTCAATAATATTTTAATGCTATATTTTTTAAAATAAGCATTACTGCAAAAAAAGAATCACAGTGAACAAAAAATACCAACAATTTAAATAAAGACAAGATCACTGCAAGATTTATGTAAATGTCACTGACAATCTATAAGCAACTCATCTATATCCAGACCTCACTCTGGACATCGTCTTCTGGCTCCGACCCTGGACCTTGCTTAGGGTCACTGATGCCTCTGTGTCCTCAGGCAGATGTACTTTTCTCGCAGTCCTCGTAGCTTTGTACCTACCTAGAGATGGGGATGTCCTAGACCTCTCCTCCCCTCTACATGTCAAAGTCATCTGTAGCCATCGTTGATCCTCAGGGGCACTCTGCCTTGTTTTTGGTTTTAGCTTCTGGCTTTCTGTCATCCGAAGAACTGCTCCTTTCATGATTCTTTACTGATTTTACTACCAACCTTAATGACCCTCCTACTATTTCAGTTTCTCAGATCTTTATTTTCATTCATTCAGCCATCTTTCCTTCATCATTCTTCATTAGACATCCCCTCTAATGGTCGTACTATATTCTGTGCAATGACCAATAACTGTAACCCCCAAAGTCTTAATTTCAACTCTCTGACTCTCCAAATACTCACTTTCTTGGGTACCTTTATGCCACCAGTGTATAACTTATACCAAGACTCTACTATAGCCTTTTTACTGTGTTTCAGTGCCTTCAAATTCTCACTTCCCTCCACTTCAGATTTCATGGCCCATCAGTATAACCATTGCTTTGCTCATACACTCAAGCCTCATGCTTTTCCTTTCATTGTACTTACCTGGTAAAATGCAAGATTTATACAAGGGAAAGCTCATTTTAGAAGTAAATTTTTATGATTATGTTTTCTTTTGAATCTCTTCTCATTATTAATAAATAAATGATGTGGTAGTTCACAAATATCTCTTAGTTGATCCAAATTTCACTTGTCATTCCAAGTGCTCTGTAAACTCCATGATTTACATAGAACAGTAATCAAAGCAAAGGGCTGTAGTTAGTCATCAGGGGAAGACATTTGTGAAGGCAGTTCTTTATCTGAATGACAGCCCTGATAACTGTTTGATAAATTATTCTTATGTAAATTACTTTGAATAAATAAAAGGACTTTTATATGGAAATCTTGCTATGTATCATATCCTGTGTGTAAATATATTTGCCTAATTAGTAAGATAGAAGTGGGTTGAATTTCTGTAAAGCTAATATGCCCAGCTGTATCTACTATGACATTTATTTAGGACATCTTCACACCAGTTTATTTTGCATTAATAAAAATGACCTTGTGCTTAGAAGAGGTCCCCCTTCCCCCTATTGCTATTTTATTTCTCCTGGAAAAAATAATATTTTAAACCCAATGGGTACAGTAAATTAAAATAAAAGTCACATCACTTCGTGTTTTTAATGGAAAGATTAAGTGCTTGTCACTTGCATCTTGTTCTTTACCCTGGATTTTTAAAGCTTGATCAGCATCAGAGCAGGCTTAAGTGTTAGGGGGAAAAAAGGGCAGGGGGTGGCAAAAAAAAACCCCAGAATTACCTTCTTGAGGGTGGGGCTCTCATAGTACAGGATTCCCCCACTAGGTGTGTTTTAGGAACCTGTCTATCAGTGTACCACCTGAAATTGTGAGAAACTGCAGTCATCTTCAGTGAATTTTTGGAGGGAGACTCAACATGCTGCATGACAGCTCACCTGCCCATGATGTGCTGAGAGTTCAGCAGTTTTTGACCAAAAATGGCATACCCCTGTGCCCCACCCTCCCTATTCACCCAATCTCCCCCACCACCCCCACCCCTGAGTGAGTTTTGTTTTTTCTGTTTGTTTCCCCGGATGAACAAAACCCTCAAAGGAAAACATTTTGCTAACGTGGAAGAGGTGAAACAATAAAAAAAATCGGCAGAAGCACTAAAAGGCATCAAAATCAACACGTTCAAAAACTGTTTTGAGCAGTGGGAAAAGTGCCTTGACATGTGTATTGTGTCAAATGGGGAGTACTTTGAAGGTGACTGAAGTTTAAATATGTAAGAATAAATACACAATTTTTTATAAATAAACTCTTGTTTTTTTTGGGGGGGTCCCCCCATGTACCTTAGAATAGCAGTGTTGATGGGTCAAGGGCTAGTTCATGCCAGCCCAGCCCCTGACTGAGGTGACAACTCATCTTTTGTGTGTTCCCCAGGTCTACCCTGAGCTGCAGATCACCAATGTGGTAGAAGCCAACCAGCCAGTGACCATCCAGAACTGGTGTAAGCGGGGCCGGAAGCAGTGCAAGACTCACGGCCACATCGTGATTCCCTACCGCTGCTTAGGTGAGCCGGCCAGCCCTGGAGCTGGAGCGGATGGCCCTGGTCTTTGGGGATGAAAAACGATGCTCTGATTAGCTCAAATGTGTAGACTCTTCATGCAGCACATTGCCAGTCTGTATCAGGCTATATTTTGGACTGTTAAGGTAGCCTGTATTCTGACAGTACAGAAGATGTATTTCTGAATTTCCTGGCTCAGAATGAATTTTCCCAGTGTGTCTTTTTTATTACAAATTCTTGGGCCCTTCCCAGGACAGCTGAGTGAACGTGCCTGGTGGGGAGAGCCCAGGAATCTTAATTTAACAGATTCCATAGGTGATTCTCATGTACATTGACTATCTAGACTTGTAGAATTAAGGCCTTGTGTGTTTCTTTACACAGACAAGAACAGCCATTTCTTCATAGAAGAAAGAACCTAATGTGCAACAACTAGCATTTTGCTAATTTCTTAATCTCGTCCCTATGACAACTGACCACTCTTTTTGCTTGGCCATAGCTGGGGAGTTGGAATTGAGAATTATTATTATTATCATTATTATTATTATTATTATTTGAAAAAGCTAATTCTTAAACATTTGATAATTCAGGAGTTTTCTTGTTCCTCCATATTTGTTGGTTCTAACTAATTTATAAGACCTCCCATCCTTTTCTTTCTGACTAGTCAAGAAATGAGTGAATAATATGAAAATAAGTTATGTTTAAATACTAGATACAGGGGAAGCCAGGATGGCTCAGTGGGTTAAACGCTCACTTTGCAGTGCCAGGAACCAAGGATCAAATCCCGGCCCTGGCCCGTGCGGACCCATATGCCCAACTCAGGCGTGCACCCAGTTCAGTTCTCTCTCTCTCTCTCTCTCTCTCTCTCTCTCTCTCTCTCTCTCTCTCTCTCTCTCTCTCTCTGTCAAAAACAAACAAACAAACAAAAAATACTAGATACAGGGGAAGCTGGGATGACTCAGCAGGTTAAGCGCTCGCTTTGCAGCTCTGGAGCCTGAGGATCGAATCCCGGGCCCGGCCCATGCGGACCCATATGCTGAACTGGGGTGTGCCCCCTGTTCAGTTCTTGCCAGGGCCTATGCAGGAGGCTCCTGGCCTAGTTCCTGCCCTGCGCAGCCCCATGCCCACCTGTGGAGTGAAACTATAATAGACACTAATGCTGTCTACTATGGAGACTGCTCTGGGCCCTCCCCATTCTCTCTGTTTCTCTCTGCTGTCAAAAAAAAAAAACCAAAAAAGCTAGATACATAACTCCTACTTCAAGAAAATATAGAGATCAGTTGTCTGTAGGAATTGTGTATGTCGAACTAACTTAGTTCTTACACCAAGAGACCATATAATTCAGCGTAAGTTGGGAAGTAGGTTGCGACTCAGTTAATTAGGTGGTGCAAGCCTTGTTGTGATTTGTTTCTGTTGGTTCTTATTTGTTCAGTCTATGAAATGTTTCAAATACATTTTCTGTAAACTGTCAGCTCGCCGGAAACAGATACCTGGTCTTTATATGAGCATTATTGTTTGTGATCCCTGATGTGACCCTCACAACAGTTTTGTTTCAGAATTGAACACATATCATTTTGATTAAAATTTCTGCTTCATAATTTTATTTAGAATTGTTAGACTTGACTAGGAGACCAACAGACTCCACACAGAGTTTGTAATTTACTCCCTAGACCCACTTAGTTGTGGCAAATATCCTCTGACCCCCATATTAATTGTGTACCCTCTGCCAGGCACTCTTCCTGCCCTTACCCCCAGGCACCTCCTCATCTCTGAAAAACTCTACTCCTGTGGCAGGAGTTAACCAAAGCTCAATGGAAAAAATACTATGAAAAGAAACAAAAAATGTGTAAAGTGTCTTTAGATATAAACATGAAGTCAGAAGATTATATGACAAATGCTACGATTAACTGTCAAAATATTTGTTTTAATCATGATGAACAGTTATTGTGCCAAAGAAGGAAACTTCATCCTAAGTAGTCTCACTTCATGGGCACAAATACTGAGAGTCAGTGAGATTGAAGCTCTTCCTATAACTCACACAGCTTGTTAGTAGTAGAGTCAGGACCAGAGCCCAAGATCTTTCGATTCCTAATTCAGTGTCTCTTACAGTATGAACACAAAATTGTATTAGAGCAAATATCCACCTGATATACAAAATCAAATCATAGAGGAAAGGCTGGGAGTTAGAGGCAATAAATAACATGTTTTAAAACTTAAAACATATGTTGTATGTTTTAAGCATTTTAAGCAAAACATTGTAAAATGGAGACAACCATGACCCTGGAATGGGATAAATCTCGTGCAGTCATTTTTACTGTGTTATGGTAGTAATAGGCAACAAAATAAAATTGTCTTAAACATTAAGCACATTCAAATTAGTCCAGCAGGTGACTATCCTGACCTTTCTACCAGATGTAGAATCCAGCATTGTTCTCGGTTATTTTTCTCTAATCCGTGCATTTGCCCTGGACATACTTGCTCTACAATATCTTGCACCCCTTGTCTAAATGGAGAAAGTAGGTTGCTTTTGCCATTTTCTTCCCATGAAGTAGATGATTTCTCTTGTAAATCAGTTGTCTTTTTCATTTCACCCTTTGCTTTTGATTGTGCCTCTGGACCCAGTGTATAAACTCTGTCTCAATCATATGAACATTTTATTAATTATTCCATGTGGGATTCAAGCACATCATTATCATTACTCAAGAAGAATATTTTCTTTGCAAAGCTTTGAACCCCTTTCCATTTCAATGACTACTCTTCATGCTATAATAGATCCACTATTGAAACTGACATCCTTCTGCTCTTGTCTCTTTCCAGTATAGGCAAGGTGTTTTGCATAAGATAAATGACTTGATTTATGGGGGCAAAGTCAGATTAATAGATTAATCCAAAAGAATTAGAAAAGGAAAAATTACTATCTTAAATGTCATTTTATTTCATTTTATATTTAAGAGTTTCCAAACATATAAATAATAATGACCATGAAACTATTCTTAATCAGATGGTAAATTGAAGGTTGATATTCATTTTACTTTTGAATTATATTATTTTAATAAAATTTTAGGATAATTATGACTTATCTGTTGGTGGCTGCTTTTGTGTGAATTAGCTACAATATCATAATCTTCTCTACTATGAAAAGGGTTTGTTTGGATATTCTGACAGATACTGTATCAGAGTAGTTTTTGGATTTATGCTAAACAGCAGTTCTTGAGACACATCATACAGCAGAACAGTGTTCAAGAATGTTACATAAGATCTCACCTAATTTTAAGAATGGGGATGGTGATAGGAGAACATTTTTATTACAGACTTTAAGGATCTTGTAAATGGCATGATATGCCAGCACAGCAATTCAATGTGTTAACAAACCAGGACCCATGGGTTATCCTGTCTTTATTGATCACTGCACTCTGTAGATGTAATCACTTACAGAGTCCTGGGAGACACATGTGCTGGGGTTACATGTACACACCATGGGAATGACGCCCGATGAGCCTGACCTCTATACACCAGAGGGCTACAACTTCTTGAATGTTCTATGCTTTTAAAGTTGTCTGTGTCATACTCACATACAGAGTAACTGGAATTCCTGGAAATTTCTTCATCAGGGACAGATAATCACCAGATTCCTTTTTATGTGGTCTTCCTCGTGGGACCATTGACTACTCCAAGTTAGTCATATGTAAAAACCAGTACATCGAGCCTGATTCACAACCATGTAAAAGAAAATATGCATGAAAAAGAAATCTTACCAGTGTTTATCTCTGAAGAGTGGGATTACAGATGATTACAGCCTTCTTCTATTAATTTCTATAATAAACGAGTAGTTTTTGTCATCAGAAAAAGATGGACTATGTAATCAGTACATAAAATTTTGTATCTATCATCAGATAGTGATAGTGGAAAATATCAAAAGGCTTGAAAGGACACAGAATGATTGTTGTTTTTATCTGTCAGTAATTGTGCCTTATAGGCTTTATACAGTAAGAATAACTTTATGGGGAAATATATATTACTTTTAAAAACACTATGGCTGCTAAGTTAAAATGTCACCAGTCTTATTTTCCAGCAAATTTAAGCAGACTTGATCATCATTAATTTTTTAGAAAGATCCTAAATCGTACTTACTGATTTTTTTTTTCAAAATTTGCAGAGTGGATTGTTGAATGGGAAGAAATTGCAGATTTCTTCTGGATAGGGATAGACTTAGAAAGTGAAGCCCCCTTCCATTTGGTTAAACAGGAAAACATACAGAAATTATTTCCTTCTAGGTCGGTCATCCATCAAGACCAGCACTGAATCTGTCCCCCTTAATTGTCTCCAGCTTGATTTGCTTTCTAAAGTTGAAAATAATTTTTTCAAAAATTTTGATGAGGGGAAGCCGGGATGGCTCAGTGGGTTGAGCGCTCACTTTGCAGCGCGGGGGACCGGGGATCGAGTCCCGACCCCGCCCGTGCGGAACCATGTGCTGAACTGGGAGCTCCCCCAGTTCAGTTCTCTCTCTGTCTCTGTCTCTGTATCTCTCTCTCTCTGTCAAAAAACAATAAAAATAAATAAATAAATATTAAAAAAAAAAAAATTTTGATGAAACGAAAGATATAGTGATTTTTGTTTTTTCGGTGGCTCCAATTTAGTTTCATCTTCTCATTTTAATTATTGTACCTGCTATTATGTCTTCTTTCTGGGACTTTTAACAACTAACATTTTGTCTGGGATAAGAGTTATGATTGCATAAATGATTTACTTAGTTAATTCTTTAATTTTGTATTTTTTTATTTTATTTTATGGGAGATATACTCAAGAGTCATTAAATAACATAAGTCATTATAAAGAAAAACAACACTTTGAAAATTTACTGTTATGTCCTATGGGTGTTCTCTGTTGTCAGTGTTTTATTAAAACACAAAATTCATCTGTGCTGGGCTCAGGTGATAGGCATCAAAGAGAAATCTCAGTTCATTTGACATTATATTGTTCCAGTGCTTCTCAGTAATGCGCTGAAAAAGCAGTGAGGTTCATAGGCATCTGATTTGTGGTACATGTTAAGAATTGCAAGGTTGCGTTTAAAATAAGTCTCTCTGGTAACAAAATTATTACATGCTCGTTGTAGGATGTTTAGAAAATGTAACCACTGTTAAGAAATAATCATAATCATTTGGCTTCCTTTCAGTCTATGTTTTTTTGCACATATTTTTCTTTTTATTATTTTTAACATTATATACTTATTATTTCCTATTTTGTGACCTCCTTCTTTTTTCACCTAACGTTTTTATAATACTTTATTCATGAAATGAGATATTCTTGGAAAACAAATTTTTAAACTAGCATTACACCAGATACTATTATTATAGCAGGTGTTTATCCTTATTTTTGGTTATTTAGGTACTTTCCTTTATTTTGTTCTGATGGTGGTTATTATGGGGGCTAAAAATATATATAATACTTTTCTTCCCACTTTGTAAGTTCTTCTAGCTAGGCTAATAATCAAATTACCAGGGACAGATTAACAGGAGAAAATCAAATTTTAATACATGCACACGGGGAACTCACATAATCATGAAAATTCCTAAGACAGTGAGGCAAAATTGAGTATATATGTCATTTTGGATGAAAAAGAAAAGCGGGGATAGGAGTATGAAATTTCAGAACAGAGAAGGGGTAATTCACAAGTAGTTAGTTAAGGGAGAGTGGATCATATGTGGAGAGTGAATATTTCCTGGGCACCTCAGAAACAGTGACCTACCTAGTAAACAGGCCCCTTTGGACAGCCTCCCACCCACCATAGTCACTTCAAATTAGGCTGCTAAGGTGAACATCTTGATCCTTCCTGAAGATCTTTATGTATCTCTAAGGCAGGAAAGCTGGGAGTCCCAATCAAATGTTCTTTCTGAGTCTTTCCTTAATAACCACCTTAAAAATCAATATCCCAAAAGGCAAAACTTTTGGTTCCCTTCCTTATAACGGATGTGTGGTAAACATCGTGGTAGATACCTTTGCATTAATTTCTTTTTTTATCATTTATTAGCTGCCAATCATCTAGCCTCTTTAATAAAATAAATATGCTATTTAAGTCCATATAAAAATATGGAGGACATTTTACACTGACTTATGAGCTTGAATTTAAAGATACACCTACATTTAGCTATGTTTTCTTATTGGTAATGAATAAAAATAAATCCATAACTTCTATTATTTGTTAGAAATAAAGGGACTATTTAAAATAACCCCTTTTCTCTAAATTCCGTCTTGGGAAACACTCGAGTGAGTATTCCCAGAGAAATAACTACTACAAAATGACTAACAATCACTCTGTAAGTATGTATTGACTACCTTTGTGTATGGCCATAGAGATAGGTAAAGCGTGCTCCCTCTTCTTTCAGAGTTTATAGTCTAGGAGTGGATAAGGAGCAATTCTAGCTGAGGAATTTAAAGAAGAGTTAGCAGGAAGTAGCATTTGAGCCAAGATTTTAAGGACTGTTGCAAGAATGGAAACTGTCTACCGTAATTTTTAGGTATTTAGACAAATGGCGAGCAAAGTCCTGAAGGTAGGACCTTAAAAGATATGTATGAAAGGAATATGTTCATTGTTTTCAGGAAAAGAGGTAATTGGTTATAACAGGGTAGTAGGATTTAAAAAGCATTGTTGTTTTTATTTATAACAGAGCCTATTGTTTTATTATTTTAATTTTAATTTACATCTAAAGAATTATTTTCAGGCTGATATTGAATATATACCCTTTCTATGAAAACCCACGGTACTTAACTTTTCTTTTTGGCAACTAAGGTTAGAATATTAAAGGGTAGATTTTGTTTTTGTTTTTTAAGTTAATACAGTAGACTCTCCATTAACTGGAACTCAAGCAACCAGCAAAAAAAAAAAAAATTGCTGGTTGCTTGAGAGTGCCAGTTTGAGTTCCAGTTAATGGAAAGTCCATTTACATTTATCTGGCATCTACCAACCTCTGTGGGTGCTGATTAACTGAGCGTCTACTATAATTCTATCATTAAAATAAGGTGAGTAGAAACCCAGGAATCACCTGGCTGCTCTGGTTTTGTCATTTTATATGAAGTACCAGCACTGTTTGAGTTGGATCATTGCTTGTGTATATATTTTGGCTCTCCAAGAGAAACTGGAATATGAAAATCAAAATAAAATTGAGATTATTATAGGTTATCTATACAAGTGAGTTATGGCATCCATATTTACTGTTATCTAAACTTACAAAAAGCATATTCTGAGTTTGACTTCTCTTTCATACTTGGGCACTGTGTTGCTTGCCATTACTTCCTACCCACAAGCAGAGAAACAGACATTTTGTTTTGGTTTTTTTTGTTGTTGTTTTTTTGCTTTTAATTATTTATCATTTTATTTATTATTGTTTTTTGTTTGGTATCCTTTTTGTTTTTAAGACTAAATTCTCATCTTGGTATTTTCCCAAAACAAATGGGACACTTGAGATCCTGTCTTGATTTTGTTCATTGTTCCAGTTAGTAAATAATTTTTCAAAGGGCTATAGTAGAAAATATGGATTGTGTATGAAGAAAGTTGTGCAATATTTTTAGGGATTTAGGGCTTCATGTTTTTTTTACCACATGAATAGTTATAGCCAGATGAAGAATATAAAATGTAAGGAGAAACCTTAGAGTGATACAGGCAGCTATTAATATTATTATAGTTTTGGGGGAAAGGAGTGGCTTAAACTCCTATTAAAAAAACAGGATTCACTGAATAAACTTAGGTTTTTGCCATGAAACCCTTGTTTTTATTACATTTTAGTGACCTGCATTTAGAAGTTATAAAATACTATGTAAAATATGGTAGACATAAACTTAATGCCATCAGAATATATATATATATATTATTTGGAAGAAAACTAAGAAATTTTTTTGTGTGTGTGGACTTCAAATTTTTGAATTTTAATATTGTGAATTTGGTACAGCATCTCCTTATAATACCTCCCAATAGTACTTATTAAAGTGTAACTGTTTATTATGAAGGGAAGCATTAATTATATTAAAAATACTAAAGTGGAATAAGGAAAAATAATTTTCTTTATTTCAAAAAAGTAATGTGATGTTTGTACTTAATAAAAATTGACTAAAATGCACTGAGGAGGAAAAAGCATGCACAAAATATGCATCATGAATGTAAGAGATGTCATAAAGATGACACTGCATCTAAAGAGTGAGTTCAGTTGTATTTTCATTTCATTACCAAAGAATGTTGTGAAATAGTCACATTTTAGTACATGATACAGAACAGTCTCCATATTTATTTTACTTTAGACTCTAGAGATAAAGTCTATTCTCTTTCTTTTTTATCACAGCAGTCATTGAGTGGCTTCATTAAACTTTCCCTCTCTTCCAGTTCCCTTGATAAATTTCATCTATTGCTGGGGATGTGTCCCAGGAGTCTGGTTTAGTGTTTTTTTGTTTTGTTTTGTTTTATTTTTGTCATCAGTTGACTCTCCGGCTTTAGCTTTGAAACCTGATGGTGAAGGGAAGTCCCAAGGCAACAGCTGTGTGGACGCAGCCTGGAGAGCAGCCAGTTCGATGGGAGGAGAATGGGGCAGTCCCAGGAGGATGGTCCCCGGGAAGAAATGGCACTGATGCATTACCTGATGAATTGCCTGTACTTAGAGTGGTTTTGGAGTTCTGGTGCAGAATTTGGGAAAGATGCTGTACTGGTTGGTGCATAGAAAAATAGACAAATTTTTAAATGAGGCAAGGATTAACTTCAGAAAAAGAAAAACCAATATTGGCATAATCATGATGCAAATACTAAATACCCCGTACATGATAAAATTCTACTGGACTAATGGTGAGAAGAGAAGTGGGCAGAGCCAAATAAATTTCACTTCCCATACTAGGAAGATCTGAAGTGGAAAAATAAAGGAGTAGCTGTTTAAGCACAGTTTACGAATGTGGGGACTATGTAGCAGAAGAGACAGCTAAATGAATGAGATGGCAATGAGTGATTTTTATTACTTCTTCTTGGTACAGGGAAATGTATCAAGTAGGTCTACAGGAAAAACAAGTTGAAATTAAGGTTTCTAGGCATTTTTTTTTTTAATCTAGAAAATTTCTTTTAAAATAGAAAGTTGCAAGTCAAATTACTGTTAAAGGGGTGTTCTTATTTAGCTGTCTAAATTTGCGTTGGATAAAGGTAAACTGTGATTTAATAGCGCTGAGCTTTCTCTATATTACATATTGATTTTACAGGATATTTGTTCTTTCTTCAGTATAATTTATGACTATCCACATACCAAATTACCTTCATACCTATTTTACAGAATTTAGGGCAGAGTTTCCCTATTTTAGACGTAGAGGTTTGTGGTGTGATTATTGTTTCTATGGAAACATGCTAGTCTTCTCTAATTTAGTGACAGGTATTTGTTCAGGGACCCAAATTCAACATGATTAAAACTAGGCTCGTCTTCCATCGAAGTTCTTCCTCAACCACATATCTGTTTAAATGTCCAGTCCTAATTAACTATCCACTTTGTCACCAAGTAGGATGAACTTTTTAGGTAAATAAGAGGTGGAATTAATGTAAGAATAGAAGTTAGGAAGATGGTACTGTGAGCTGGAGTATACGGTAGAAGCTTCTTAAAAGACAGTGAAGCATGATCTGTACCCTAAGACATGTACAGAGAAAATGAAAAGATATGAATTAGAAACTGTATGGGGATGTGTGTTTTTGGTACCTAATTTTGGGAAATTAGAACAGAATTAAGATGGTTGGTTATTTAAATTTGAAATAGTATTGAAATCACATTTTTTTTTAATTTGGAAAGATATTAAATTCACTTGATTATTTCTTTTTTGATTATTTTTTTATGTGGTGTCCAGAAAAATACCTGAACATTCAATGTGGTTTTATTTTCCTTGAACATATCACAAATATGGTAAAACCAAATTTAAGGTATACATACTTCACTTTCTTAGTCCTGTTACAGGGTATGTGTATCAGGGTAAATCCTTTTATTTTGTCGTTTCTTTTAATAGGTGGTAAAGTTGGATTAGAGAAAAAACTGCTTGTACTCTGGAGTAACATTTCCATAAACTGTAGTAACCTGGCAATATAGTTCCTCGTGTTCTTTGAATCTTACTAGAAAATCCATAAGATGGTTAATAGGTAGGCAGTAAGTTTTACAATTAGTGGATCTGAAGACCTGATGAGGGGAAAGAATAATTGGAGAGCTATATCGGAAATAAAAAGTACATAGTGCTGAACATCGAGAAGACTTTCCTGCAGTGCCTGTAAATTTGGAAATAATTGTTTTATTTTATTTTTTTTTGTCTGAAAGGTAAGGCCTATGAAAATTGGAACTTTTGTTTCATTCACTGAAATATTCCCAGAGCTTTGAGGGTGTCATGACACATAGTATGTACTTAATAAGTGCATATCGAATGAATGAATTGAGGCCTTACCTGAATATAGTAAAAAGGAAGGAAAACTAAAAGAAGGGATAGCCTAAATACTAGGAATTCAAAGGTCGTGAAGCAGCCATCTGACATCCTTAGAAGAATTCCTAAGATTACCATGAATGTCATTTACTTTACTTATGCCAATATTGACCAACAGAGGACGGGCAGATTTTACTTAACAACTAAGAAGTAACATTGGAATCTCAGATTAGCAAGAAACCCAAGTTTCTTTGGATCTGGAAAAAGAACCTTGAACTCCTTTCTCTAGGAAATAGGATCTAACCCAAGCTTGTCCAACCAGCACCTCACTGTCTGCATGCTGCCCAATACAGCTTTGAATGCAGCCCAAAACAAATTTGTAAACTTTCTTAAAACATTACAAGGTTTGCTTGTGATTTTTTTTTTTTTTAGCCCATCAGCTACCATTAGTATTAATATATTTTATATGTGTCCCAAGGCAATTCTTCCAATGTGGCCCAGGGAAGCCAAAGGATTGGACACCCTTGATCTCACCTATCCTACATGTGTACCTAGGTTAAAGCCAATGAATACCGGAGGCATCTCTGTTTAGAGGTAAAATGTACCATTAGATTAGCTTATGATAGATTCATTATCCTTAGCTTTTAATTCTAATGGTAAAGGATTGTTTTAACAGAAACCTACTTCTAAATATTATTCATGGCAGTAATGGAGTTTAGAAACTTATTTCAGATTCTCATGTTGTACCTGAAAGTTAGGGTAGTATTTATGTATGCCAACCATTAATTCCTGTCATTTTTTTTTTAATTTTATTTATTTTTTATAGTTTTTGACAGACACAGAGAGAGAGATACAGAGACAGAGAGAGAACTGAACTGGGGAAAGTCCCCAGTTCAGCATGTGGGTCTGCACGGGCCGGGCTAGGATTCCATCCTTGGTCCCCGGCGCTGCAAAGTGAGCGCTTAACCCACTGAGCCATCCCGGCTTCCCCAATTCCTGTCATATTTAAATACCTTTATTAAATAATAAGATGAGTGGTGATTAGTAGGTGCTTGATGAGTAGAATTTAAGTACCTTCTTCTGGAGGTCTAAATCTTTTCATGGCATTAAATTTGGGAGCGATTCTATTGATTTATTGGTTAGATGCATGTATTTTCAAGAATGCTACCCAACTAGAGTCCCTAAATCTTCACCTTCAGAATATGGTACCATCTTGTATTTTCTTTATTTCTTAAAGGTTTGGCAGTCATTGAAGAGCCCTTTCTTTGTTGTATGGGTCTTTATCAGCTCTGTGTTGCAAGATTCCTATAAGTAGGACATGTGATGCTTTCCTCTTTATTGAAAACTTGGTATTGTTTGTCAGAGGCTTATGATATTCTATGTTCTCTAAGCATATGTTATATAATAGGCTCATGTTCAGTATGCCTAGCCATTATTTTGTGTTTTGCCATTTAAATAATTCCAGCTTATTTTTCTTTTTCCACCTTTGTTCTCATTTTAAGTTTTTAGTCAAAATTCTTCATTGAGTCTAGATTCATGGGTACCAAAGCACATATTTTCTTCAGGAGGTTCTGTGACCCCATTGTATCTCATCTTCGAGTTCATAAAGACTTTTGGTCAGTAGACCTTTTATTTCATTTTATTCGTAAGTAATATTTAGTCTTCTCATATTTTTGTGTTCATCAGACACCCCTGGGCCTTCAAATCAGTTCCTTGACCCTATATCTTTAACTTTGACTCTACCCATTCACAGCTGTGCTTCTTGATGTGGTAGTCAGCCATTTCTATTTTATCTTTCTCACCTCCAACTCTACACAGTGAGTTATCAGACATCCATCCCTTCAACTCCAGTGAATGAGCCCTTCGCTGCCTTTCACGTTGTCAAATCCATCAATCATTTTTCTGTCCTTCTTAACTGCTCAGTGCTGCTCTGGAGGCCTGGTGAACACTGCCTTCTCCCCACACCGTAATTCTGCTTCTTGTTTTTCTCTCCCGATGCTTATGAAACATCTATAATTACCATGTAATGGCATGAGTGGGAAGGGTGTCAGGTCAAGTGAGGGAACTGACCTTTTCCTTCTTTTGATTGGGAGAAAGACTGGCATGCTTTCCTTGTAGGTGACCTCGAGTAAATACTCCATGAAACCATTAAATGGGTCACCTGCAGCTTACATAATGGAGATTCCATGGCCTGTTAGCCTGATTGCATTAATTAGAAAGTCTGTCTTTGGCCATAAAATGGCAAATTATTTACATTTTTCTTAGAGCACTCTGATAGCCAGATATTCTTATAAAAAATCTAAGTCTATCCACAGCATTTTCCCCAGATTATAGTATTTCCAGGTTAAAACAACTTAGTCCCTAAGTATAATTTTCTCTAATCTACATTTCGGTCATAATAATAATTCTAAGTGAAAAACAAAGACTGTAGTATTTGCCATGGGAACTATTCTAGAATTATCCTCTGTAATTATAGGCCTTAATCACACACAATTTCCTTATTTCTATACAAGGGCAGGCTGGAAAGTATCCAGCCATGTAATGTGAAAAACAGGCATTTATGGATCAATCTTTTTTCCAGACAACCCTCGTATGTTAAATCTAAAATAAGAGATTTGCCTTCAAACACTTTTTTGTGTGCCTTCTATGTGCAACAGGGCCTTACCTTTTTAAAAACTAGTTAAGATTTAGTTGTACTATTTAAAAGGCTCGGCTTCTGCATGCTTGCAATGCTTGTTCTTTAAAATATTTGCTCCCTGGAAAATTCAACTGAAAATGGAGTTATCAGTGACTGGATTGTTGAACCGGAAGATGCTTGGGAAATAGAATGGAATTTGGCAGAGTTCCACTGCTTTCTGGTTGAGGAGGGCCAGGAAAGGAGGGCAGGGCTCAGTGTTCAGAAGGAAAGAACCAATCTGAAGATGTTTGAGCCTGAATGCACCTTCATTGGACGCCTTTGCTTTATTGCTTCAGCACACCCATAAAGACGCTGCAGCCTGTAGTGACACATTTGAATGCAATTGCACCCAAACAAATGTGTTCACTCTTTGGCTGGTGTGTAAAATTTAAATGACACTTGTGCTTTGCCAGAAAGAAACAGACGTTTTCATAATAAAATCCAGTCAAGCAGAAAAGGAGCAAAGTGAGCAGAAATTTTTATTTGCACCCATGATTGAAGTTGCTGTGATAAAAGAAGATTACTAAGTTCAGGAGTAGCTATGTTTTCATTCTGTTGTATGACACTGGATTTTGTCAACACAGAAATAGTTTTTAATACTTACCGGTATTGAGGAAGGCTCTGATCAATAGTCTCAAATTGTGCATATCTTTTAATGAATCTTAGATTTTCCTAGGGTTTTTTGAGTCATCCTAAAAGAGATTTTCATTACTTTCTTTATTATTATGTCACGTCCAGTATTTATTTGTTATAATGTGGGCTTTCTGTTCCATTACCAGAGGGAGTCACAATGATTTCGTAGCTTATACTTGTATCAGCAGGTGTACACAGATAACTCATTTGGGTCTGATCCAGAAGCCATCAAAAGACACTGGATCAGTATTTTTCAGGAGGAATTTTCTACTACATAGTTTGTGATAACACTTTTTGGAAGTCTTTTTTTAATTATTTCATTGTTTTTTGACAGAGACAAAGAGACAGAGAGAAGGGGGAGGTTCCAGAGCAGTCTCCATAGTGGTACATCATCAGTTTTCAACATGGTTTTGTTCCACACAGGTGGTTGGGGGCTGCACAGGGCAAGAACTGGGCTTGGGCCTCCTGCATATGGGAGGCACACCCCAATTTGGCATATGGGTCCACACGGGCTGGGACCAGGATTTAATCCTTGGTCCCTGGGGCTGCAAAGTGAGCACTTAACCTGCTGAGCCATCCCGGCTTCTCCCTTTTGGGAGTCTGAATGCAGTAATTTCCTTTCCCAAATCCTATTCCTTAGAAGTCCAGAAATTTAATTATTTCAACTCTCTCAGGAGTGATATCCCCTGGCAAATTGATTTACAATAATGAAACTAAGCCTTGTTTACAAATTTTAGTAGCAATTTCTAAGTCCACAGTGGAGTTATAACAGAGAGAAAGAATCTAATTTAGCTGAGATCCATCCCTGTTGAAAAGATTACATGGTTTTGGAAACACAACTCAAAGTGAAGATGGTTAATTTCTAAAACATTTTTACTGAAGAGCTTAATGAATCATGGATATGTATTGTATTTTTTATTCTATTAGGTATAGTGTTGCTCTTCCCTAGATAAATGTTGCTGATACAATGACAGAACTGTAGTCCTTTTTTCTGTGTTTTAACAAAGGCTTAGGAATTTAGAGTGATGTTTTAATACCAGTAAAAGGTTGTGCTAAATTCCAAATACCATATCAGAATTGTTTCTTGGCTAGCTCTTTTGTTAAATGCCATGATATTTCTTTTCCTTTTTCATTCTCTTTATAAATTTCCTTTTGCCCTAAACCACAGGTGGCCAACCTTTTGGCTTTTCTGGGCCACATTATAAGAAGGAAAATTGTCTTGAGCCACTCATAAAATACATTAACACTAAGGATAGCTGATGAGCTAAAAATAAGAAAATTGCCACAAAAAAACATCTCATAATGTTTTAAGAAAGTTTATGAATTTGTGTTGGGCTGCATTCAAAGCCATCGTTGGCCACAGGATGGACAAAATTGCCCTAAATAGTTTTGCATCTTTTAGGATATGAGTTTTTGTTGTTGTTGTTGTTGTTGTTGTTGTTTTTCCTGAGAAGTTTTGAGCTAGAAAACCTGTGAAATACAGAATCACATTTGTGCCTCTGATTATTAGGAGACAACTCCATTGTCTCCTAAAGCTAGACATTTCAAGTCTAGGGTATACACAAGAGAATCCAGAGGGACACTTAGTAAGCTCTCAAGGTGTACGATGTAGCAGTGGGTATTAGGAGAGGGGTTGGCTGGAAAAACGGAGTCTGGTCATCATGAGTGTGGGGGGTGGTAGCTGGTTATAAGCACAGGAAATGGAATGAAGGTGGTGAAACCTCCTCTGCTAACCTCACAAATGATGAAGAGCCCAGGGATGTGTAGGGTATGAGGAGAAGTTGTAGTTGATGAAAAGGAGAGGGGAGAGCTAGAAGATATAGTTTCTGCTCAGGAAGTGGTTTACTGCACTCCAGCATTCCAGAACATTTCTACATGTGGTCCAACTTCAGGGATACTGATAGTTTGAGTGGAGTAGAAGTATAACATATGGGGATAGGGACATGAATGAGTGATAAATATTTATTGAGAAAATAGAAGCATAGCATCGGGAGGGGGGAAGTGGGTTTTACATCCAAATACAATTTGTTTAGCAGAGCCATCATTTGGGGCTCCTCCAAGATATTGAATGTTGGTTCTTTTCCTTCTCTTGCTTCTATGATAAGATAGATTTTTGATCCAATGAGGAATTGCTCATTGTTCTTTGGGTACAGTTTCAGGATTTGATGGTCAGTTAGTCCTTAATTCTGATCTAGTACATTTGCTAAAAAGCAATACTTTTTTAAGTGGGTGTCCAGCAAGGGAATGGAAATATTAACTAAAATGTCAACACAGGGTAGAGGAGGTTGTTCAATCCTTAGGCATCAGTAATATATCTGAGTAAGATAGTAAGAGCAAAGGGTAGAGGAGGATAGTCTTACTTTATAACAAAAATTATTAAAAGATGATTCAGTGAAAGGGACAGAACAGTTAGTTTGAGACAGAGAATAGGAGAACAAGTGTCATCTGAATTGGTGGAAAGCTAGAGGAGAAGATTGAATTTAAGGAAGAAATTGATATGGTAGAGGGGACGGTGAATTTTTGAGGGCTGAAAGAGACCAATGTGTTTGTTGCTACTGACCTTGAAGGAAGAGTTACAAAAGATGGTTGGAGCAAGGTCAAATGTTATGAGTTGGAAAGAACAATTCAGGGCTTGAAATTAAAGGTTCACAACTCTACTGAGAAGTTTTTCTGTGAAAGTGCCTCTTCCATCCTTGATTATGGCCTGGCTCATACATGGGTTTCTATGGTATATGGAAAAAACATGCTGTGTATTTTTACCTCTCCATATAATTTAAGGCTTTGGTAATAACTGGTGGTTCTCTTGCCTGACCATGCATCAGCCCGAGTGGTATTTTGTTAGCAATTATGTGGCTTTTTAAAAGCCCCATGTATAGCCCTAATTAATTGCATCTTGAAACTCTATCATGTTATGAATTTTTTAGTAACTCAGAAAGAAAGAATGTGTTAGGAGAAAGCAGCCAGTGAGGATACTTGTCTTTTCGAGACAAAATACAGAATTTAGAATGATTGCCTTACAGTATCTGCCTTCCAGCTCATCTCAGAAGAATGAACCAGGCAAAAGACAAGTAGGTATAAGTCTAAAGGCAACCTTTCTAAAAGTTCCACATCTGAATTAATCACACTTGTAAATTCAAATGCTAGTATGAGATCTGCAAAAAAAGAAATGGGGGAAGAAGGGCAGCTTGAATTCTAGTGATATTCCTCTCAATGGTTAAACTGTGGTATTCTGATAGCATATAGAACTGTGTGTACACTCTTCTAGTGTATTCAAACTTACTGTTTATTTCTCTGTGTAGGCCTGCATCTTTGGGTTCAGATTTTCCCACATAGCCTCACCTTGTCCACATTCTCCTTGAAAGATATTCTTGCTCTCTAAAGTTTAGCGTTAAGCTAGTACTGCCCATTGTCAGCCACTTGCTAGGCATGAGAGCACTGGAAATGAGGCTAGTCCAAACTGCCATGTGCTGTAGTGTAAAATGCACTCCAGAAATCGAAGAGTTAGCATGGAAGGGAGGAGTTGGGGGGAGCTAGTCTATCTTAGCAATAAGTTTTTTACATTGATTATATGTTGAAATGATAAAGTTTAGGATAGATTGGGTTAAGTAAAGTATATTACTAAGATCAGTCTTACCCATTGCTTTTTACTTTTTTAACATGGCTATTAGAAGTGTACTGGTAAGCCGGGATGGCTCAGTGAAATAAGCGCTCACTTTGCAGTGCTGGGGACTGAGGATTAAATCCCGGCCCCGGCCTGTGCAAAACTACCTAAGTGTCTTGTATTATAGGCTCATTGCACAGTGCTGTTCTGTGTGTGCTTATGGTGTGGGGCTGTATCTCAATTCTCTTATATCCTTTGTGGAACTGGGTACAGAGTGGTATTCAGCAATACAGAGTGGTAGCAGGCTGATCTCTTAAAATTCAAACACATTATGTTAGGTTTTCATTTTTATTCTAATTTGACCCTCATCTATTTGAACCTCTGTGACCAGGAGACATTGTTAGCCTCATCTTTTCATATATGGAAATCACTGTATTCTCCTGAGTCGTCATGGTCTTGCTTTCTCTCCTCTGGCGTCAAATGTAGAACTCTTCCTCCCTTGTTTTTTATCTTTTATGATTAAAGAAACGAAAGACAAAACAGGGCCAACTTGCCTCTGAGGGATGAAAAGGCACTCAATCCTTAGGTGGTGTCGAAGTGACAAATCTGTGGGACAGGGCACAGGTTTATGGAAGGAAAGCGTGAAAGATTTTATTGTAATTTTTAAAAAGTACGGACCATATGAAGTACTTAGATTAGTGAAATCCATAAAGACACAGAGTACAATGCAGGTTGCCAGGGGGTTGGAGGAGAGAAATGGGGTCTTGAATGGGTTTAGAGTTTCAGTTTTGCAAGATGAAAAGAGAATGGTTGCACAACAATGTGAAAGTACTTAATACTACTTAAAAATGGTTAAGAGGGTAAATTTTGTTATGTGTTTTTTATCACAAAGCCAAAAGGCCATCTTAAAAGTGTTGAATAATGCAATAGCATTTGTAAAAAATCCTTAGATTGTTATAACGGATTACCTTGCTTGCTACCTGAAGGAAGAGTTGAATGGAGTCAGTCACTTGGGAGCTTGTTAGAAAAGCAGCATCAGTCCCACCTTAGACATGTGTAGAGACTGCGTTTTAACAAGATCCCCAGGTAATTCGAGTGCATGTTAATGCTTCAGAAGCGCCCCGCTCTAAACATCATCTATCAAAGTGTGGCCCATAAGCCGCCTGAACCAGAGCTCCCCCTGAGAGGTCTGTTTCCAGACCCAGACTCATCCCAGCACACTTAGAACAGGTCCAGGTACTGGGGCTGGAGGGAGGTGGGGTCTAGTAACTCTGAAGCACATCAGAGTTTCAGAACCCCCTAACCTGGAAAGAATTGACAGCCGTTATTACCATCATTATACATTTTAACGGATGTTGGAATTCTTATAAACATGAGTAACAAAAAAAGTTTCATTCTTGATGAAATCAAGAGTACGAGGAATAATGCAGTCAAACAGAGACAACAGAAGAAGCACCTAGACCTTAACTCCTCTTGTATTGGTTGGTAAGGAAACCATTATTCAGAATTTGTGGGAATATTATGACACTTGACTGACGTAGTGAGAATTACAATGGAGTCAGCCTGGTTTTGTTATTAGCCATGCAGAAATCCTGTCAGGCCCAAGATGCCTCACTTGTAACAAGGAATTGAATTCTATGATCACTTTTGTTTACATTTCTAAGGCAAGGTTAAACTTGGAAAGCAAAGAATTTTTTTTATGATCAATATACGAGAAAAAAAAAACCTAGCCATTGTCAATGTAATGAGAATGGTGACATGGCTGGATACTTTCTGAACAGCCCTTGTAGTGTGTGATTATTCTGAAATTCTTGAAGTTTTTAAAACAATTTAAATGCCACACATCACACATATTGTGGTAAGAGATTTGCCTAGAACATCAAAAACCAGGCATTGTTTGGTTATTATAGATGCTATAAAAGGGAAGCCCAAGTTAGTAAGATCTGTTTAACCCTAGTTCTTTTCAGCTACAGTATTTTCATAGACATCCTTTTGAAGGCCAGAATATTGATGTGTGGAATCAAATAGTTACTTCCCTATTATATGAAATTTTATATTGAAGCTTCAGCAGTTTTTAAAGTAGAACTTTTTAAGTTTTAGATTTACAGAACAATTGAGAGACTAGTCCAGAGAGTTCCTCTATGCTCTCTAAGTTTCCTTTCTTACCAACATCTTGTAATCCATTACTATGGTACATGTGGAAGGAAGACCACAGAGTTAACGCACCTTTTTCATCAGAACGTATCCAGAGTGCATGTTATCAGTGTGATATGTCAGTGCTGACATTGACCTTGACCACCCAGTTAGGGTAGTGTTTCTCAGGTTTCTCCACGGTAAAGGTAACACTTTTTACCCCATTCATACTATACTGTCTGGAAGGAAGTCACTAGGCAGAGTCCCTAGTGAAGGAGAAGCAGACAATGAAGCTTCGCCTCCTCTAAGGTGAAGTAACTGCATAAATTATTTGGAATTCTTCAGCACAGGAGGTTTGTTTCTTTTCCACCATTTTTTAATTTACTTATTCAGTCCTTTGGATTTATGAGTATTTATGTTATACTTGAAATTATAACCCAGTACTACTTTATATATATGACATTGCTCGAATTATTCCAGCGCTGGTCATTGGGGGCTCTTTCAGTTAGCTGGTTCTTATGTTCATCTGACATACCTTTTTTTTTTTTTAATAAGATGCTCCAGACTCATATATTTTCTGCGACAGTCCTAGAATCAGCTATTTCTCCAAGGATCCCTGATTTCTTTTATTGGATAATAATATTAAAAACTAAGATCTGGATACTAGGCATGCTCATTTTCACTGGAATGTCTTTGCTCTTAGTCCCTCTCAGCTGACAGCATAACAACATATTTGTGTACACTCACACTTGTATTATACATAATGATAACTATTTCTATAGCTAATTATCTGTACCTATATTGTCAAATATGAGTTCATTTTGTTGCCTCCAACTCATGTATTACCACATGGATCATTCTGCCTCCTCCCCTGGCTTATCTGTAAATTCTCACTCCAACAGGGAATGAGGAACCTGGCTGCCACCATGTACCGTATTTTCCGGCGTATAAGACGACCCCCTAATTTTACAGTTAAAACATAGGTTTAGGCCTATATTCGCTGTATAAGACTACAGCCTCGGAAGTGGGGGGTAGTCTTATACAGCGAATATAGGCCTAAACCTATGTTTTAACTGTAAAATTAGGGGGTCGTCTTATACGCCGGAAAATACGGTACCATACATGTACTGAATTGTTCAGTTGCCCTACATTTTGTAAGCAGTATCAGAGTTAACTCATAACTACGCGAGACTTTTTAAAATCTGGAAAATTGCTAACAAATATTTATTTTTTATCTATCTATCTATCTGGCTATCTATCTATCTATCCATCTATCATCTATTTTCTACCCGTACATATATGTCCTTTCACTATTTTTATTACTTAAGTAAAATCCATGTTATTCAGAAC
>PVKE010013796.1:0-35986 GCA_004027555.1 Craseonycteris thonglongyai
ACAATGCTCCTCTGCCTAGAAAAACCTCTTATCATCCCAGTCAGTCACAAACAAGCGTTTTCTGCAAGTTCTTCATGTAATTTTCTTTCCAGATGATGCCATCATTGTTAATGTTCTCTTTTGGATTTCTTATTTCTCGGTCAAGTTCATGGCATTGCCATTTGTGAAGAGACCTTCCATTTATCGTATCAATGTACGGCATATTACGGTATGTTCGAAAAATGCCATTCATTAAAAATTTAATTAAAAAAGAACTGGTGTTGCCTTGGAAGTGGGGGGTAGTCTTATACAGTGAATATAGGCCTAAACCTATGTTTTAACTGTAAAATTAGGGGGTCATCTTATATGCCCGGTCATCTTATACGCCGGAAAATATGGTAATTTTTCTATACCTTAATATAATTTTGGAGTGATAGAAAGCATTGAAGCTCATAATGCTCTTTATCAGCATTTATGTTAGCATTTGTCAAGATCTTGTGAGGTTTTATTGTCCCTAAGACTCTGCTAGTTCAAAATTTATGACAATTCATAAGTCTCTGCCAATACCGTTACTACTACTACTAATAAAACCAACAGCTAATTTTTTATTGAGCAGTTTGCATTATGCTGAGGTTTTTACATAGATACTTATTTTTTCTATTATATTATTCCTATAGTAGACACTCTTATTTTAGCATTTGAGAGATGAAAATATTATAATTCAGGGAGATTAAGTAATTAATTCAAAATCACTCAGGTATGACATGGAGGTATAGTTTAAATCCTGACTCTAACTAAAGTTTATAATTAAAAATAAAAATGTTCTCAAAACAAATGATTAATATAATTGTGATTGCCACCCTAGTACTGAAACATACTTAGGTAAGTTTTGAATCTCTCACACAGTTTGCTAGAGATATGTACTCAATAAACAGATTGGTAGAAGACAAAGTATTCTAACCTATTAAATACAGTAATTCACTCTAGGAAACCTGAGTACTGTGTTTCAGAGTTTACATGCCTTATGAAATTAAAAGCAATAAATACTGCTTCTTTAAACATTTTATAATTAGAGATTTTTATCTTTTTATGTAACTTTTCCCATGGTTATGCCAGTTTAACATTTTAGTTTATTCATGAAAAATCATGTAAGCATGTACCTCTCATATTAAGGTTTGTAAATACTTAATTTCAAATATTATGGCAGGAAGCCAAATATTCTTCTTTTGAAGACGATTTTACATAACCATATTTAAATATAATTAAAAGGTTTTTTTCTGCTAGGAAATGCTATGCTGTTATTTTGAGTAATTAATTATTTTAAAACAATTCTTACCCTACATTTTTTCAAACTATTTTCTTTTTTAATGATATAACCTCATAGTTTTAGTGTACAACAGAACTAAGTAAAATGGATGAAATAGATTATTAGAGTATATTTAATTATCAATAATAATACCATATTATAATATTCTTGAGTGGGAAGCAGATAGTCATAACTTGTCTTAATAACTCATATGCCCTGTTCTAATCTTTTCAATATCCAATGTAACTAGAATGATTAAGAAGGCTGAAGTAAAACAGAGGTTTTTGCCCACACTATGTTTTCATTGAGAAAGTCAGCTTGGAATATAGAATATTGTTAACTTCTAATATTTCCTTTATTGTTCTTGTTGGAAGATTGTAGCTATACAGAAAACTAAAATTTTCATTTTTAATTTGACAGATATTCATTACACACTTAAATGTTCTAAGGCATAAACAGGGTAATGGAAAGTAATTACATATTTCTTCTTTCATTCAACAAATATTATGTGAGTTCCTGTTAAGCACCAGGCCCATTTGCCATGGTATTAAGAATACAATTAAATGAAACTGAAAGAGCCCAACCCTGTCCTCATAGAGTTTCTGGTCTACCAATACATATATTTAAGTAGCTAATTCTAAAATAATATGGAGGTTTGATGATAGAAATATATATTATATGAGGCAGTCCAGAAAAAAATCCATCCATTGTCAATAAATAAGAATGGCTACATGGCTGGATACTTTCTGGAAAACCCTCATATATTAGTTATAAATAAATATTTAAACCAAAGAATTATGGAATTGCAACTGATATCACCAGATCCAACAGGCCATCAGGAGATTCTTATAATGAGTCAAGTAGAGCTAAGAATGGCACACAAAGGAAGGGGAGAGGCAGGAGTCTAATTAGCCAAGAGCTCAAAGAGGCAGGGATATGGTGTTCAAAACAATTGTACAGGTCAGTTGAAGGGTCCAGGAAAGATGGAACCCTTTTACATCCCAAGACGATCAACATTTATCACCACAGGATTGATCTTGTTCTCTCATTTTGTATGTTAAAAGTCTTCTTGATTCTGGAATTCCTGAAGAAAATTTCACATCTCAGCAATAATATTGTAAGACTGTCATTTTTTTTTTTTTTTTCTCAGCGAGACCAACATCTTCCTTTTTGAGGGAATTCTTGACAAACTTGAGGGCTTGGGTTTTGTGTCTCCAAATTACTGCTTGATGTTATCTTAGTCATTGAATTAAAGTATGAAGGCAGTTGAATAATTTAGCCCAAACTTGAATAAAAAATTCTCTAGTTAGATCAACTTTGAAGTAGTATTTAATACCTGTTCATTTTTTAAAAAATATTTTCAGACTTAATATCACTAGTACATAGTTATACCTTTGAAATAATCTCAGACTTGGAGGATTATGATTTCCTCACTGGTTAAAGAAAATATTCAGGTTCATACATAGGTATTTGCCAAAAGCCCCATCTTTAAAAAACAAACAAGAGTTATTTTTCATTGTATTTTTAAATCTTAAAACACATAAATTTTTGCTTCTTTGCCTCTTTCTTTGTCTCTGTCTTTGTTTTATGATGACACTTTGTACCCACTCTTTCATATTGACGTAGGTGGGGTTCTCTCCTTAGCCCTATTAAATTAATTGATTTCAAACCTATGACTTCAGATATGTAGCCATTACTTTTCTTAAGAACTTCAGGTTCATATTATCGCTCTGAATTCTTCCTTCTTTAATGGCTTAGACACTTAAAACACATATTCTAAAACATACATTTCCTTTACCCACATCCTCTTACAACTTTGTTCTGTAGTTGATACAAATATGTCTCTACTGCTGAACTGTAAGTTTTTCTAGACACTCATGCATTTCACTTGCTTTTGAGCCCCCAAAATTTAGCCTAGTGCCTGACACAGTAGACCCTCAATAAAAATTTGATAAATCAATGACTTAATGATGGAATATGAAAGTATATGATTGATATTCATGCTTAAGAAATGTAATAATATAATAGCAAGTAGAGTGTATAATCTTTGGTTTTACTAAAAACTTCTCCTTAGTTAATTATTCCCAACCTCACATACCCCCTGCATGTTTTCAGAGCTATCTGGTGTACCTCTGACTTTTTACAAGGGCAGTGCTAGATTCTGTTATTTGATTCATGTTTCCAGAGGACGCAAGGATGAAGGCAGACTCTGGGATATAGTTAGAAATTTGTGTCTGGAGCTTTTTGCCATAAATCAAAGTGAGAGTCAATTCTCAGTGGGTGGCAAAATTGGTGTCAGGTGCAGAGCTAGTGATTTGAGTCAAGTAAGCAAGGCTGCCTACAAAGCTTTAATGGATTGGAGGTCCAGCAGTTCTTCCATTAAAGATTAAAGTAACTGACAAAGACAAATTGTTAACCAAACTTTCTTCTCATTTCCCCTTTGAGTTATTAAGCCAAACACACCTCCAATCTAGATAGCTGATGCTTGAAATCTATCTTGAATAGAAACCAAATCCAAAATCAGTGCCATTAGCCTAGTCTGGCCTCTTGCATTTCAGTGGCAGTAGTAAAAACTTGTATTCCAAGAGCTATATTTCTTTTCTCCTCTATGGCACACATCTTATGAAGGCTAATGTGTTGGCAATAATTGAACATGTTTTGGCTTCAGTTAACTTTGAAAGGAGATGCTGGGATGGTTTAGCAGGTTGAGTGCTCATCTTGCAGCCCTGGGGTCCAAGAATCATATCTCGGCCCCAGCCCGTGCAGACCCATGTGCTGAGCTGGCATGTGCCCCCAGTTCATTTTTTATCAGAATGAGCTTCCCATGTGGGAGGCCCCTGGCCGGTTCCTTTGCCCTGCACAGCCCCGTGTCCACCTGTGGAGCAAAACTATATAGAAAACTAATGATGTGCAACTATGGAGACGGCTCTGGGCCCTCACCTCTCTCTCTCTCTCTCTCTCTCTCTCATGTCAAAATAATAAAAATAAATCTTTAAAAATAAAAAGTGAACAGAAAAAAGTCCTTGGGAAGGAGGAGAGATTGAAGATCAGCTAAGTCGTAGCAGCAGAGAAGATGTAGCTCCATGCCAAGTAGCAATGGAAAAAGAAAAGAGAAACTCTCCTTCTTAAGTGTTGTGCTGTTTTTTTCTGGGGATTATCCATACCACCTTTACAAATCAAAGGTGCACACCTTAAAAATATAAAATCATTAGCTCTAGATGTTGTTCCCCAGTGAGTGATCATCTCTTCGTTCCATTCCCCCAAGGTTTTGATAATAATAACACATACAGTTTCCCCAAATTTCAGCAGCTCCTGGTGTAAACAGAGGTATTCAGTGAACTTGTAATGAGTAAATAAATGGCAAGGTCTAATTTCTCTTTATCTGTGTTAAATTTGGATAAACAAGCAAAGGAAGAGTGTGTTTTGCCTTTTAAATAAACTACTTATGCCTCTCTCATTGCATCACATTCTGTGGACAGCTAGAAGGGGTGTCAGAACTTGCTGTGGCTTCTATGCTTGCTCTCACTACATTCAGTTCTCAGTATTCATTAGCATCACATTGAATGCTTAAAAGCGCCCACTGAGATGGCTGCCATTATCCTTCTAACTCCACACTCCTAAGTAACAGATCTAGATTCCTAACTTGGGTTGATGGACTTCAGATTTTTTGTCCAAGATCATTCTGCATGATGCTAAAAGGCTTTTCTAATTCCTTTTCCTGGATACCTTTCCACCTGAGACTAATCAAGTGTGCAAAGTTCAAAAAGTATTGGTTTGCTTCTAGAGAGCTGTGCTAACCCTTTTACCACTTCATTATGACTGTTTTTTTAGCTTCTCCCTTTAACTCTGATAAAGAAACAGATTTATGCCATTTCCCCTGAATAAGAACTTTGCAGGAGAGGATCTCAGGGAAACTCTCCTGGGTGGAAAGTGAAATCACAAATTGAATACAAATAGAAGATAGAGCATAGTCTTAGGAGAGAAGCAGAATGTGGGTGGGAAGATGAATGAGAGGAGAGAAACATACAAGGAATGGGTGACCCTCGAACAATATGGGTTGGAATTGTGTGGGTCCACTTGTATTGAAATTTTTTTCAATAAATGCCTGTATTGTTTTCCATCCACAGTTGGGAGTCTGAGGATGCAGAAAATGGACTGTGTGCTTTGATCTATGCCACTTTATTTTTTTAAAGATTTATTTTATTGCTTTGAGAGAAGGAGAGACAGAGTGAGAGAGAGAGAGAGAGAGAGAGAGAGAGAGAGAGAGAGAGAGAGAGAAGGGGGAGGGCCCAGAGCAGTCTCTATAGTTGTACATCATTAGTTGTGACAAGGTTTCATTCCACACAGCTGGCTGGGGAGGGGGGTCACACAGGGTGGGAACTGAACTTGGGGCCTCTCTCATGGGAAGTGAGAATCTTGGCTTCCATCCCAGTGATCACCACTTGTGCCAAAGTTCAGCATATGGGTTTGCATGGACAGGGGCCAGGAATAAACCCACAACCTCAGAATCGCAAGTCAAGTGCTCAGTTCTGAGGTATCCCAGCATCCCTTATGCCATTTTATATATTGGACTTGAGCACCCACAGATTTGGGAATCCACTTGGGATCCTGGAACTAATCTCTCACAGTTACTGAGGGGAAACTTAAGTTTTGGGAGAGTCAGGAGTTATATGCAAATATTTGACAACTTGGGGTTGGTGTTGCTAATCCCTGTTGTTCAGGGGTCAACCAAGAAGGATGTTTAGTTGGGTGGAATTACAATCTAAATAAAATAGGGACAGGACATATAATTTAAAGACATTTGAACATATCAGAGGATGCTGTCATTTAGAATTTATATAATTACAAACATGTTTTGAATTACTATTCACTCTACCTCAAGGACTAGAAATAAGAAATTATCGTTGAAGAAATGACTTTCAAAGAAGGATTTTTAAAAAGAAGAATCTAACAATGATAGTTGTAGTAGTCAACTTTACTAATCTGAAGGACTTAGAGAACTCGATATTTTGCTATATTCCCAACCCCAATGTTACCAAAGAATTTGTGGTTTTAAGAAAATTGTCAGGAGAGGCCTGTGTACATGGGAAAGCTAGATATTTTAATTTCTTTAGTTATACATTCAAAAATGTATCCATGTATCTCATGTTTTCCCCTAAAACAATCTCTAACTTCTCACTTAAATAATCAGCATAATATTTGAAAAATGTCACATTCTGTAGAATAAGCTTAAAAACTGTCAACTCTAAACTCTTCTCTTCAAACTACAGTCCTATGAGATTGAAAGCACAGAAATAGACCAAAAGATAATTTTTCTCAAGGTCTTAGAAAGTGGCCAGATGAATGTTTGCAGTCCTTGCATTTGCTGATACGCTGTTTTGCTGGTGTACATTCTTAACTGCTTTATCCTACACCTTTGCTCAAAAGTATATATATTTTTTCTTCTAGCCTAGTTAAGGGATGCATTACCAGATAGACATTTTATTTCCTATTGAAGATTCTAAGTGTGATAACTTGGCAGGTACAGAGCCACTTATTGTGGGTTATTACATTAATTTAACTTAATACTTTAACTGTCACCATTTATTTCCCTAGCATACCAAATAGCTCAATTTTTGTCCAAAATTGATAAGTTGAGAGGGGGTGAGAAATTAAATTTATATGAGGATCACTTCCCAGCAATTAATCCCAGCAATTTGCCCACTGTGATTTGATGGAGAGACTGCATTTCTGGTTACCAAGAAGTGAAGGGGACATTGGCAAGGCCATCCTTAGTGACTGAGGCATCACTAGAGGCCAGCACTACCCCTGCCCATTAATACAGTCATCTACAGAACTGTCATCCATCTCAAAGAGATAGAAAAGAAAGGAATCTCTATGTAGATTGATATACTTCAGTTGTTGTCGTCATTGTTGTTAATAGAAATACAGAAGACAGAGCACTACCCTGCTTTGGATTTTACTGCAAAAGTGTTATATGAGTATGTACTGGTAATTCCCAGGAGGAAGGAATACTTACATATGAAGAGTTTTTATGGCCATCACATTAACTCACAGTCTCTTTCATACATGACTTTTTGTCAGTAGACTAACAACCCACAAACACCAACAGTGCTCTGTAGAAAAATTTGATGAAAGGTGGTTTATATGAGCAGAGGTCAGACAGCTGTTTGGGTGGAGGTGCCTTAGAAGGTTAGAGCGGTGTCAGCGGAGGGACAGCGTGCTATACAATGGAGTCGGGTTAACTTTGCTAGAAATTACGTGCGATGAAAGATGCAGTTGGAATTATTGCTGCTTTTTCAATGAATATAAAGTACTACGCAGAGATTGGTAATAACAGAAACATGATTAATGTTTGTGCTATAGCATATTTGTATTTTATATACAAAAATGTCTCTTGACAGAGTATCCTCATCAGACAGCTACTAAAAGTCTACTGCGCTCTCACAAACAGTGTGAAAAATAGAATCAGTGGGACATGATTCTTTCAAGGACAGTACAGTTTTTACATTATTAACCATTTATGGAAAAATTATGTGTGACCAAATAGGGGCTGCTGCTGAATCCACATTTAACCCAAAACTTTTGTGGATCATGAGTTTTTTACAATGTATATCCCCAATAGTAGGATTGCAGTAAAGATTGTTTCAATGGTACATCCTTCGGGGAGAAGAAGACACAGAAATTTCACCCATCACATGCCTGTGCTAATGTGCTAACAAGCTGAACCAAAAGGATATGAGGGAGAATGTAAGGGACATGAAATTTTTGGTTCATTTCCATTTGTGTCCAAGTGGCACAGCTTTGTATCTCCTATATGAAAACAGCACTATTGAATTTGTGTTGGCAGGGCAGGGCATACTACTTTACACTTAAGTGATGAATTTGCATTTTAACTGATGATTTTCTACTTATTCAGAAAACTCACCAACGCATCTCCCAACACACACACACACTCTGTCCTCTTTGGGATGGATGACGAGTATTCCATGACTGGTGGCTGAGGTTAAGATGCAGGCACTGGCCATGGAACTCATCCACAGAAGCTTTCAGCCCATGAGGGGAATGATCCTATGACTTCAGCATCATTAACATCAGATACTAACCACCTAAGATACCAGAGTCCCACTTTGAATTTTTGCTCAATAAGAAGACCTCCTGATGCATTCTAGAATATAATATGCTGATGCTGATTTCTGGTTTTATTGTGGAAGAGAAGCACATGTAGATATGTGACCAGTAATAATTTTTATTCAAAATGTACTCTTACATGAAAGCATTGAAATGATTTTAACTGCTCTAAAACTAGAAAGCATCCTTTTCTCATATTTTTCAAAAATTTTTTAGGTCCTGTGGATGTCAATATTTTAGCTAAATGTAATCCCTGCCTATCAAATCCGTGTAAAAATGATGGCACCTGTAACAATGATCCGGTTGACTTTTATCGTTGCACCTGTCCATACGGTTTCAAGGCAAGTGGAGTCTGTTATGGAGGCATGGTCAGAAACATTGCTTTCCTTGCGGGGGTGGGGGGGGGCCTTCATTACTTTATTATGCCAACAACTACTTTATTTATACACAACTCAGCCATTCCTTCTCCAGGGGCAGGACTGCGATGTCCCAATTCATGCGTGCATCAGTAATCCGTGTAAACATGGAGGTACTTGCCACTTAAAAGAAGGAGAAAAAGATGGATTCTGGTAGGTCTTTAATCTGTGATCTTCTCTGTCTGAACTGTTGGAACAAAGATAAGTAAGCAAACATGCATTTTCCTTTCCAAATCAGGGAATATTATGTTTAAAAGAATGCCAGAAATCTGTGCATAAGGACAACTATCTATGAGTGCCTCTCTGACATACTACAATATAAAAACAATGGAAATGCTACAGTATTCTTAGCTCAGAATGCTACAAAATCAAGCCATTTAAAAACACACACATGCACACATTATGATTAATCAAGTCAGATTAGGTCAAGACAAAGCAGTGGCTGTCTCTTATGCTAATTAATTGTTAGCTAGTCTCCTACTGAAAATTATATATTCACCTGTTGTTTGTGTATTGCTTTAAAGACAGTGTGTAATGATAAGATACAGTTCCCAGTGAAACAGAAAATTAATGATTCATTTCCAAAACACAATATGAGTAGACAAACATTCTGTGAACATTTTAAATCTGGAGTTATTTAATCATGCAGTACAACTACTTAAGATATACTTCATTAATTATGAATAAAGTTCTTATAATGACACTAATAGTTTCACCTAAGAATGCTAAAGTATTACTAAAGCTTGTTAGAAAGACCACGATTTATAATAAATATATTTCATTACTGCATTCTGTTATAAAATTGTCTTTTATATCAGGACTTTTCAAAGATTATTCTCATACCTATCAGGATTCAATGTACAATGTTTTATGCCTGTGAAAAAAAATTGTTGAGCCTTAAAGAGAACATTCGCATTTTATAATTGCAAGGAAGACAAAATTTTATTTTCAGATTTCTTTTTTTGTTCTGAGATATAAAGAACATTACACATAGGGTGGTAGGTGTTCTTTTCTAAATCAGAACCAATTCCTCCTCACTTATGAGCAGAGGCACGGATCATTTTATTAAAGCATAATTGGAGATTAAGCTACCCAGGGATGTAAAGTAAACTTCCTTCGTGTTTTAAACCTGCAAATATATTGGATTTATTGATGTATAGAGCCATGGGGCCATTTGTCATCTTGCAGCCAACACAAATTTCTTTTTCAAATTGTTTCTGATTTGAGGGCTATTACCTTAAATTGATTCTTACAACATGTCTTTTAAAAACATTTAAAAATCAATATTTTATAGTCAAAAGTGCTACAATTTGAGTGTATTTAGTTTTGCTTTGTGTTGTTTTGTTTTCAGTATTTAGGCCATGTGGTTTTAAAATGCAAGGAATGTTTTTTTGGTGTTTTTTTTTTCATTTTCTTCCCCCTTGGCATTCAGGTGTCTGTGTGCTGATGGATTTGAGGGAGAAAATTGTGAAGTCAATATTGATGACTGTGAAGATAATGACTGTGAAAATAATTCTACATGTGTCGATGGCATTAATAACTACACGTGCCTTTGCCCACCTGAGTACACAGGTAGGAAGAACTGGAAAACGCTCTGCCATCAATCTGTGTATCTGAAAGCACCAAGGGAACTCTGTTGCATGTGTTTAGTAAACCATTGTACTATTCAATAACTGGTAGGTCTTTTGGAAATTAGATGTAATGTAAATGACTGACAGAGTTAAAGTTGATTTCAACCAACCAAATCAAAGACCCGTGCAGCTCAGTTAGAATATAGGCATTCATCATACAGTCATGCTGTCCAGCACAGTAGAAGTGTTCACACTGACACCATCAGTCTCACAACAGAATGGCACTTCCATACAAAACATTTTCCTATGAAAACATCCCACCAAGATATGTGTGAAAATTGGGCACTTCTTTACATAGTCAAAACATAATGAAGCATTCAAAATTATTTGTGTGCCCACTTGTTCTTTCACTAATGAGTATTTTTCTTTAGTAACTCATGTCCTTTAAAATAAAACACAAATGGGAAAATATTGAGCACTTCAGATAATCTTATGAGATCACCACCGTTTTTTTTTTCTGACATTTTTATCTCTTCGGATGATTCATCTCATAAGACTATCCAACCTGCTTAATTTCTTCTGGATAAACCAGTTTGCTGTAAAATTCAACATCAAGTGGACGACTTGCCTGTTGTCAGAATATCTGCTTTGATTTATTTTTGTGGCTATGAACAAGAAACTTCATAGTTACAATCTTGTTTAGTTATTAACCACATAGTTTAATGTTGTTAGAGAAAAGGAGAATGTTATACATTTTATTTGTAATAAAAAATGGGAAAGTAGAGTCTATCATTCATCTATTTTTCATTAATTGCATTTATTTTCATATAATTTAATACATAGTTAAGAGTGTCAGGGGGTGAAATAACTATGTAGATAACTAAGGTTAGCGTCTCTAAACATGAAAGATGAAATCACATCTGTAAGATTAACTGCCCCAAGGATTTGCATAGAAATGTAAGATCGTATGCAATACCCATTTGCATTTGATTAATTTCCTTTCTTGACTTGAAAATGCTAGATAGAATAACGGGGTTCTGCTTTGACACCCCAACTCTTTTTGAGTGCCTCTGAGGCTCTCTCTTCCATGGTATGATTTTTTTTTTAATACCTGTGAAGCATCTGCTGCCATATAAAGTAATATTCTCAGTCTCTAGGAAGAATTTGAACATGTATTCCTTAGGTGCTCTATTACATATATACAGTCCTTGGGTTCCTCAGTGGGCAGAATTTAATATTTTACATTAATAAAAGATAGCAAGCATATCCAGCATGCACAGATTTAGAAGCTCTTGGAGTGACCCTGAGACTTGAGTTTTATCAGATGGTCTGATTGGAACTTGGACAAGAAGCCCATTGTTTGTGCTAAAGTCTGTTACCTAGATTGACCTAGACAAAATAGTTCTCTTTCCCACCATTCGTTCTAATCATGAATAGAAAAGGGCTTAGTTAATTCCCTCTTTAAATCAATCTACTCTGAGCAGGACAAATTAGACCCAATTTTTTAAGCACACTTTGGTTAGCCAATGAGATCCTGAGAAGAGAAATCAGGAATTTATCTGTCCTCATATTGCTGACAACCAAGGCTGGGGGGCGCTTTGTAGTATTCAGGTTTAGGCATGCATTTTTCATGATCTTTCACAGAAGGTGGCAGACTTCCGAATTAGTTTGGAGGGGTCCTCCTGCCTTGGCTTTAGATTTACTATACTTTATTATACTTTTCTTTTGAGTCTTTGTCTCATCTTCTCATCCTTCATTTTTCAAACTCCCTTCCTGTACGTCAGGGATATCCAACCTTTTGGCTTCTCTGGGCCACTTTGGAGGAAGAATTATCTTGGGCCACACATGCAATACACTAGAACTAATGATAGCTGATTAGCTATAAAAAGAATGGCAAAAATATCTCATATTTTAAGACAGTTTATGAATTTGTATTGGGATGAATTCAAAGCCCTCCTGGGCTGCGTGAGGCCCACGGGCCGCGGGTTGGACAAGCTTGCTACACCTGATCTTAAACATATGTTTCCTCTAACTTAGTGACTCAACTTTTTAGCAACTTCCTCTGAGAAATACTATGTAGCTTCACCTCCCTGAGTCAGATCTCTTTCTTTGAAACATCAAAAAAATAAAATAAAAAATAAACCCCAAAGCTTAGCAGAACCACTTTTGAGCCAAAATGTGACATCTATAAAATCTATCATGTGGGAACCTGCCAAGACTATCTATCAAGAGCCATTTGGTTCTCAACCAAAACTGAGACTCATTCCGTCTTTTTAAGCATCACCGTTGCAAATATCAGTTTGCCTTAACTTGGGCAAAGTATGAACAAAATTACTGCACTCAATAGAAACCTCATAGCATACAAGACGTGAAGATCTCACCATTATTACTATGGGCTGAGTCTTGTGGGCAATGAAGAGTTTGATGATTTGGCACATAGATCAAATGTCTAAATGACATACGTTTGCAACTCATCTAAAACTGGAGTTGTTTTGTCCATATGTGAAGTGAGCTCATTTACAAAATATCAAACAGCCATCTGTAGATTTGTAGAGCAGTGGCACATAGTGGCTTTTAATTATAGAAAAGTATAAATTGGGCTCTAGAGTTTTATATCCTGCTTGATCCAAGTCTGCAGTTTAGGGAGGAATTTTCTTATAATGTAGCTGTATTGTTTTAGATTTAAGTTTGGAATCTGATTAATGAGCATGAGATCTGGGAACAGAAACCCTGCTATGCTCAGGGAATATAATAATGTTCTCATTGTTTAAAAATCATTCAAGTCACAAGTCGCTTTCTGTTTGAAGATTTTTTTTTAACTCTATATCCTAAAGGCATACAAAGAGAAAGTGAACTCTTTAGTCAGAGCAAATAAAACTTCATGCGAAAAGCTTGTAAATTATTATGGGGAAAGGTCTTACATTTGGCATGCGTTGCAAGAATCAGAATGGACATACTTTTGTTCGTGGAGACAGTTCAGGGATGTGAACGCCATCTGACAGAGTTGTGATGTGGTGAGCAGGCTACAAAATACAGCTCAAAATATTCCAAATACAATGAACCCCCATTGGGAAGTTTATTTCAGCCCTTGAAACCAACACGTCACAGTAGTTATGTTTTTATTAGAGGACAAAACTCTGTACTTTTCTGCTTCAAGGATTGACATCATACATTTTAAGGGTCAATATTGTGTGGGTTTTTTTTTATTATCTGACCTTCGCTATCCCCTGCCCACCATAGTTATCAAAACTGTTCTTCTCTACTTAATTCCATCTATTATCTTGTCCTTCTAGTTGTATAATATATGACCATTGATTGCTAATGTTCTTCAGGCAGGGTTAATTTTTGAAAAGTTAAATTCACTCTAACTCTATATTAAAAATCACTCTGCTAAGGATTGAGCAAGTAGGACAGTGGGATCATTGAACAAATAATTCAAAATTTTACTCTAGGGTTTAATATTTGCTTGAGAGATTGTATGTGTGTGTGTGTGTGTGTTTATTAATCTTGAAGGTACATTTTCAAGAAATTTCTCAAATCACATAAGCTCAAAACCTTATATAAATGAAAATTATAAACATGGCACCCCCACCCATTTTGAAAACTTGACAACTTTTCTTAAACTCTGGTATGAACTTAGGTGTTGAATTGAAAAATATGTTTCTTCACGTTTCCTAAGTGTCACGCTCCTAGACCTGCTCTATCAAACCATTTCTTCATTCACCCTATTCCCTCAAGACTGCATACAAAAACGATACAAAATTGATCACATTGTAAACTATGGTATTGTGTAATGGGATTACATCAACTCAGTAATTGAAAAATCTCCATACACCAGCTGGGCATGTAAAGGCTAAGAATCTGTTCTGTGGGGGAAATACAGGGCATTTTAATTTTTCGGTGGTATACCATTATCTCTTTGTTTTCCAAATCTCTGATGTTCCCCCCCACACACACACTTAAGTGATTATCTTAAAAAATAAGGCTGCAGGTTAAGTCACCCTGTTTAGACGCAGGTCTCTTGCTCCCTGTTGATGGTGTTTACCTATTGCCTCATTTCCTCCATGTTTGTGCCTTTGGCCGACTGTAGGTAAGAAATCTGAGCCTTGCTTCACTTTGCTTTCTTGCCCTCGGCTTCTCTGTTGTTAACTGCTGCACCTTAGCTTTGTGTGCTCTGCTGTTGTATTGCAATGTAAAAAGTCTTTTGTCTCTTCTGTCTTTGTCGCTGCCAGCTGCTAATCTGAATGAGGTGGAAAAAGGTTAGTTGCCTTCTAAGTTTATTATGATTTTTCATTTTTATTTTCCTCTTTCTTTTTAAAAGCTACATAGATTTCATTATGTGTACACGGTGGAAAGAATGTTGACAGAATCTGAAATCTGGAATCAATGTGTTGAATCAGTTACCGTATTTAGATCCTTGCTAGATGGATAGCTATGCCATACACTAAAAACGGCATCTGAAATGCACTTCACCAACTGCTGGAAGGCTATGAAAGGCATCATCTGAGTGGGAAGAAGGGGTGGCTAAAAAGAAAGAGTAATGCTTTCTGCTTGTCTGTATCCTTTTATTTCTTTAAAGATACCGTGAAACATGATTCAATCGTGGGAATTTTCCAATAATTTTAATATCCTTAGTACTTTGAAAGAAGAAGAAAAATATTGAAAGGTATATACAATTGTTCCAACATTTTATGCAATAAATACTTAAAGCCTAAGAGGTTGATTTATGAAATGGTATTGTCAAATTCATATTACAGTATGTCCTGAGTACAAGGCAGAATTTTTAAAGCATAAGAAGGGCTATATGTAATCATTGATGTCAATATGGCCTGCATGGCTTTCCACATACATCAGGGCCCAGGAGAGAAAGTCCTAGAAGTGATCAGGGTGGTAGGCTTGCCTGCATAATCGTCATGCAATCTGACATTTTATCCTAAAGATTTCTAATTATGAATTACATTGGATTTTTTACTCATTCAGCTAACCAAATATCAAGTGCTAAGTACAAGCCCAGCAGCCTAAAAGAAGCACAATATGTACTTATCTTAACAGTTCCCATTGGTCATGTATCACTGGCCGTAGGATTATAGGGCTGACATGCAGTATATTATAGGGTGGCGCTCTATCTCCTCTTGCTAAGGACTCTCTTTCTGTTGCATTGTTCAGGTGATTTACTGTGTTTGGTCACTTACTCTTATTATGTGCAGAATTAAGTTGAAAAACATGAAAAACACATTTTTTTGTTTTAGAATCTAAAAATATAGCCTGTGAAGTTCCCTGTAGATTATTGCATCCAATAGCATTCTTGGTCAAATATTGCCACTTCTTTTTACAAGTAAGTACTAAAGCCATTAGTGATCTGGGGCAGAGATGTCTAAGGTCTGTGCCTATCTAAGAAACACAATAGCAATTATTCTATCACAGGAATATGCCCTTAAATAGCTCCATGTACTCTCAGGAGAAAGCTTGGCAACGTGATCCTGTTTTAAGCCACCATGTGGTTTTGTGTGTTGACTACATTTCATGCTTATGTTTATAAAAAAGGTCTTCTACTTCCAAGAAGCCACTACTGACTGAATTTGCCTTTCAAAGCAGTCAAACCATTCTCTATTTTTTCAATCCAAAATGTAACTAGAAATGAAATTTTAATTTTTTTTATAGCACTGGGGGGTAATTTTCCTAAATGAAAAGAAGCTTTAAAATTAGCTACCATATTGTTCATTTAAAAGAGCCCTGTAGATATGAACAATAAGGATTTGAGCAATAGCTCATATAAAATATTGAGAAAGCACCTACCCAAGGATATACATATACCTTGTAAGTAGGGGTCCAGATGCAAACCAGAGACTGACTTACCCCAAGGCGTGCCCTCTCCTTTGGGAGCCTCCACTGGAGCCAACGATCCCTTCTTGTCTGCTGCCATCTTCCAGGCCTGTAATCTTTCCAATTCCACAGTGGCTCCAATTAGTCATTTGTGCACAAGCTTGTCTTCTGCTGTCTCCGCAGCTTGTACATTTGAAAGAGTAAAGCCTTAGCCACAAGATTCAGGTGCAGACAAACATTCTATTTTATCTGCACATGAAAAAGAGTAAGTGCCTAATTAATGCCCATACAATTAATTAATCCCCCTGATGACTAGGCTACCTTCCATCACCTGGGGCAGGTGAGATACTGATGAATTGGTACAGCAAATGGGAAGAGCTCAGATCATTCATCCTGACACTAAGATTTATCAACTCTGGGACCTCTCTTAGACTTTATGTTTTTTCTTCTGTGAAACAAAGGTAATGACATGTTCTACCTCACCTAGATGTTTCAGAATAATGTAGAAGAATGTGTAGGAAAACACTTTAAATGTTATATATCGATACTCCAGAAATATCAGGGGCTGCCCTATACAACAGGTATGAATTTTGCATCATTTGATTCCAACCATCATCACTACAGTGACATGATTTAGATAACTTGATTCCATTCCTGGTAGCATAAGAATTCTCACAGAATTTCAATAGGGAAAAATTCCACCTAAAGAAAATTATATGTGGGAAGGAAATTCCTCTCCCCATATATTTCAGGACTATTTTTTTTTTAATTATTATTTTGTACTTTGTTATGCCCACTTCAAAGACTTTATTTAGGTATAAGTCTTTGATTTTCCCCCACCCCCACCCCCGTACTCTACTTTGAAGTGTAAGATAATATTAAATGCTGAAAAACTCTTGGATTTGGCTGTATTTTTCAGGTTTTGTGTATATTTTTGAATTTTCATGAGATGTGTAAGATTTTTATATAAAACTCAATATATATATAGTTGCAACCTGCAGTGTGTTTTAACTGAAGAGAATACTTTCACAGCCTAATGGTACTATGTGGTTTGCATCCATCTTCCAACCTTTCAAAGCCTTCTGAAATGCCTTTGAATCTCAGAAAACATTTTAAAGATTCTTTTTGCTCTTTGGTTAATAGTCAGGGCCCATGGAGCCCAAAACAACAGTTTAGCTTAACCAAGCCTTATGCATTCTAATTTGGATTTATTTATTTTGAAAACAGATTTAAATATCTCTGCAGATTCAGTAGCTGTTAGTGTTGGCTCCATTATTTAGCTCCAATGGTCTGATGAAGAAATATGAAAAAACACCTCCTTTTATGTTTATTTATTGGGGAGGTAAGCTTTTCCATTTTAAAAATTCAAAAGATATTTATTGTCAAAATACCTCATGCAGGACACTGTGCTAAGCTTTAAAAGTGATACAGAAATGCATAAATCATTACCCTTGTCTACCAGGCACAATCTTTGGCTTTGCTTCTCCACTGCAAGTTCAGTCTAGGTCAGTTATATCACCAGTACAAAGCCATCCTTCTTCATATCCCAGGAAAGTTAACAGTGTAATATAGCTACTTGATCAGTTTGTAAAGAGAAATACTCTTTTCTAAACATGAAGACTAATCAAACTTGCTAGCCAACGACCCTTATGGAACAACCCATTTTATATCATTTAGAACAAAAGTGAGAACGTAAAATGATTTCCCTTGTTGGAAATGTCTTAATGACCTCATTTATAGAATGTGTTCTTGAGTCTTCCTCTTTTGAGTTATGACTAACTTTATCTCAGGTTACTCTGGGGCCCTGGCCCCTTGTACATGTGTCCTATTTCATACACCTTGAAACCAAAAGGACGTTTATCAATGGCTAACGTTTCTTCAGGAATTCACGGGCCCCTCAAGATCAGCTACCTGTATTTCTATACTAGTAACAGGATTTAATTAAGTTTAGAGAAGGGGATGTCATTGGGATTGTTTATTGATCATATTGTAGAGGTCAGTTAACCATGTCTAATTGGTAGGGTAAATGTCAGGATAGTGAACACACATAAGAAGGCCTCAGATTATTCAAAGAAATCATTTTCAGTAAGAGTTGGCTCTTTCTAAAAAATAAAATATAGATACATATGGTTCATAAGTAATTCTTTACTTTCTGATGGAAATTAAGCTAGTTGCTACCATCACCACAGATAAGAATACTGAACATTCAGATCGGACACTGGCCTGTGCCCATTTGAATGGGCTCTGGTATTGGGATTAAACCTTGAGTAGAGTATGTAACAAATAATTCTGGCCTGGATCTGCAAAAGAGGAGAAAATAGAAATACCATTTCTTTCAGGTCCAATTCAATGAATCTGTTCTGGGATAACTCCCATGATCCCAGCCCCTGTGAGTCCACCTTCTACTATATTTCATCTATCTCCCTGCTACATTGAATGGTCTCTGAGAGGAGGAGAATGTTTTTTTTACACACATAAAGAATGAATGAATTTTTTTTATAAGAATTGGATGGAATTTTTAAAATTTGGTAATGAGAATCATTAAGGTCCATTCATTATAATCTTTCTCCAACATGCCACTTAAGTGCTTACTCTCATACTTCCTCCATTTTTAGTTGGGATTGTCATTATTTGGCAGATGAGATGGTAGGAATATCTGAGTCAACAGGCTACCCATCTAGTCCAGCCTGCATGGTGTACTTCAGGCTGGGATGGCAGACACAGATCTGCTACCACTTTTTCTTATATTCTCCATGCTTCCATACATCAGGCCATATGCCATCAGGGTATCCTTCGTTAACATTTAAAAAGTATTTTTCTTTGGGAAGCAATCAAATAAATGTTATCTTTCACATTTTCCAAAAGCCATCAACTATATCTAGTTTGTGCCAGGTAATTTGCTAGTTAATGCAATGAGAATCAAAAGGCACAAACATATAAATAAAGGCCTCTGTCTCCTCCCCTAAAGTAGGGTACTGTTAAGAAATCAAATCTAATTTATTGTATCCCACAGGTTGCCTTTTTGTTACCTTCCCTTGCTGTGCCTGTTCAAGTGAAGTAAAACTAGTACCATTTACTCAGGTTTATCTTGAGCCAGGTAAGAGCTCAAGATGCAAGTATTTAAAGAATGATGCATTTGACCCTCCAAAAATCTGTGTCTTGGGGATTCTGTCAAGAATTCAACCAGACTTCCTTCCTTGTTACAAGTATATTTTAAAATGTCATAACAGATTAAGTTTAACACTAGAATTCTAGTCCAGTTATTCAGATTGCTGTCATAAGTTACCTTTCCATTATTATCAATATCAATGATCCTTTTGTATTAAAAACAAAACAACAAAAAACAACTAGTTTGGTACAGTCTATGAATAGGAACAGGATCAGGCTGCAGTGACATGCACAGAACCTTCCCCACTCCCTTTGTATACACACAAGCCCAGAATAGACTCTTTGAGATGTTTTTTTAATGTTTCAGAGAAAGAAAGAAATTAATCTGGCTACATTAGCAGAAACTAGCAACAGTTATGTGCTCCAGCAATTCCACGTACCCATCTCTAAAATTATTTTTGTTGTAGATAAACATGCCTAACTTTTGGAAAGATTGAAATTAGATACTTATTAATTCAAATCTACCCTTTCTAATTTCTCTGTTAGTGTAAAACAAATGAATATTTTAAATAGACTGATTTGAATTAGAAAATTCCAGAAATCTAACTCCACAGACAAAAGGATCAACCTCTTCCTGCTAATCAGGCTTTGAAGACTGAACAAGCCTATAGATGTGCTGTTGCCCACATTTCTTGGTAGATAGATACCAATTAATCATCCATCCACTACCTCTTCAAAAATCGTTTCTCTCTGATGAGCACAGTTTACGAAGAGAACAAATCTCTTTGGGGTAATAATGAATTTGGAAACTGTGCAGTGTAGTTTTTGATAATAAATAAAAGTAATAATAAGTCACTCAGCCAATTTCTAGGCCAGAATGCTGTCTATAGTCCAGGCAATAAACGAAACTGAAGGAGTACTTCCAAATTAAGCTTCTATCTTATTTCTCTAAGTTTCCCAGATTGTGACCTCCAGTGAAAGGACTCTACCCCTCACACATTTGCTGGGTCGACTCAAAATACTGCCTCACAACATTGTATTATGTAAATCATTAAACAAAAGCACCTTTTTTATTTTGGTCAAATAAAAATTCTCACTTCAGAGTACAGATAAAAGGATCCTATTACAAGTGGTTCATTTCCTTTAGCATGGTCGTTAGTTTTCCAAAAAAATTTCTTGTCGCCTCCCGTGGACCATATCGTATCTTCACTATTCATCCATTTGCCAAAGTTAAGAAATGTTTCTTCCACAGTGTAGATGTCATCTGGCCACCCCCCAATTGAAAACCTTTCAGTGGTAACCCACTGCTCATACAGCAAAAACGTCCTACCGTGTGGCCCGTGTGGCCTCCTCTGGCACCCTGCGCTCACTCCCAGTGTCTCAGCGCTCATAGTCTCCATGCCACCTCCTGTGCAGAGCGGTCCCCATCACACCCACGTCTCACCTCTTCAGAAGAACCTCCCTCCCAGGCTGTCCTGCTCCTAGAGCGCCATAATATTCTTCTGCTCAGCGTTCATCACACAAGCACTTTTTGTAGTTATTTGTGAAATGATTGGATTAATATCTTTCTCCTCCTCCCCCCAGGGGTCAGCACTATGAGAATAGGGACATCCTTTCGTGGTGTTCCTGTTCACCGTTATTATACCCCTAGCACTAACACAAGTCCTCAGACAGAGCTGGCCCTAAAAGGATAGGATGAGGCCAAAAATCTTATTTGCCATCAGAATCATTAGACAAAGGTGCAGATCACTCTTTGGGTATCATGGGAGAAGTCTGTAGGACAGTTCTAAAACAATTTCAGTAAACGTGGTAATAAGAAATATAAACCAAAAGATAGCTAAAGATACCAGAGGTACAAATAACAATAAAAGGAAAGGTCCCTTGTGTTTACGGAGGAAGGAACATTAATATCAGTCAGGTTCATGGATATAAAAGGAGGCGGGAGGCAAGGCCAACTCCACACGCTAGTTCCCATAAGAACCATCCCACAGCACTGAGACACCTGCCTCATTGTGGGAATAGTCACAACGTTGGTACGTCGGGGGGCCCTGGGCACGTGCTGAACATTGTTTTTTACCACTGAATGCAGTGATGTTGTTTTGCACAGCTCTGCGTGCTGCTCCCTCTACTAACTTTTGCTGTGCATGTTATCTGACTCTACCCGCATTTTTTAAAAGGCTTTTTAGAGCCACAGTTGACCTTGCACAACTTCAATTCCAATTCCGGAACCTCATTTTACAGATGAGGAATTGAGGCCCAGAACAATAAAATACTGTAGTTCACTTCTCTGCAACGAGACTACTGTTTTATACTGAAAAAGCTTGCAGAAGGCCATGCCAAGCAATCACTCAGCATCCCACCTGTCATCTCGCCCAGTAAGAGTCGTTTATCCCTTGGATTTCTCCTTTTATGCTCGTCCACTCTCCAAACAAAGCATTAACTCTGATGATTCAGCTTTTGCTGCTCCACCTACCAGGTGACCATAATAGTTATTATCTAAATCAGGGCATCTGTGTGAGTGTATGAGGATGCTACTGACAATTACGTTGGCACAACAGGTGTAAACAGGACTGGATGGATGGTCACATTACCACTACATCAAATTCTTCATACCACATTTACAGATGGTCAGTCAATAACAAGTTGTATCTCTGCCTCCAGAGTAGACTTAGCAGAGTCACCCCCTTTTATGGACATAGGCATCATTGTTGCCTGGCCCCTTCACAGCTCACGCTATTGTAACTGTAGAACTCTGTCATTTGTGGTCCCTTTCTCTGCTGTGCTTACCTACAAGACACACTTGGGAAGAAGTAATCCAAGAAATGAATATCACTTTATTACTAAGAAGACACCTCTGTTTAGGACCTAGGGCGCTTTTTCTTCACAAGTTATAGTGCATCATTCACTTATCTCCATTATTCTGAAGAGGCAACAATAGACTCCCTGATTGACCATTCTCTATTTCTTCTGGAAAACACAGACTACTCACACACACATACTTTTTTGTTTCTCATCAGTTAAAAAAATGCTGAAAACTAGCATAAGGACAACTAATCTATTTATCTGATCAAAAGTAAAATCTCAAGTGCCAGGCAACCATTGTGTTCCAGGCGATTGCCTTGTCATCAGAGACTCTTAAGGGTCCAGGGCTGAATGCAAATAAATAGTATTTCCTGGGATTTATTGGAAAGGATCAGAATGAAATTATAGAGTCCATGTGAGTCTAGACCCATATCTTTTAAAGAGTTTATGGCCACTGAAATTTAACCTATATTCAAACTCATTGCCCTTTGCTATTCCATTGAGCTGACTTATCTTTCCTGATGCCATGTTAAAAATATGAAGACCTATATGTTCCCTGCAACATTATTTATAATAGCCAAGATATAAAGACAACCTGAGTATCTATCAATGGATGAATTGATAAAGAAGAGGTGGCACATACATACAATAGAATATTGCTCGGCCATAAAAAAGAAGCGAAATTTTACCATCTGCAACAATATGAATGGACCTAGAGGGTATTATGCCTAGTGCAGTGAGTCAGATAAAAAAAGACAAATATTGTATGGTTTCACTTATATGTGGAATCTAAAAAACAAGATAAGTAAAATAGAAGCAAACTCATAGGTACAGAGACTATGTTGTGGGTTGCCACATGGGAGTGGGGTTGAGAGATTGGGGGGCTGGGTGAAAAAGGAGAAGGGATTAAAAAGTACAAATCAGTAGTTACAAAATAGTTACAGGGATGTAAAGTACAGCCTAAGGATTGTAGTAAATAATATTGTAATAACTATGTATAGTATCAGATGGGTTCTAAATTTATCAGGGGATGAGTTTGTAAGTTATATAAGTGTCTAATTGCTATGTTGTACACCTGAAACTAGTACAATATTGTATGCCAACTGTAATTAAAAAATTAAAAAAAATCTTTATTTAAAAATATAAAGAAAGACCTGCTTATAGGATAATACATTAATATAAAAAGAACATTGCAACCTTTTCTTTCTGTCACCTCCCACTACCATCTCAGAAAGGGACTTGCCATGATGATACTAATATTATCTCAGGCAGTCCCTGAACCATGAAAAAACAAGTCCAGGTGCTCTATTTTCCATTTTTTCCCCATTTTTCTCACCAACTTAATACTTGCTCTGAGTACACATATACCAAAAAAAAAAAAAAAGTTTTTTTTGTTTTTTGTTTTTGTTTTTTTTTAAGTAGAGGAAGAAAAGAGAAACTGCATAATAATGTCCTCTTAATACTATGAGATTTGTGAGAAGTTTTTCAATAGTGTCTAAAAGCGTATGAGTGCACTACTGTCAGTGTATTTTATTTCCATTCCTTGTTGAAAACCAGTGAAGCTTCGAAAGGTCCACTTTTCCTTAACGGGTTGAGAAGTAGTTATCAAACCCTGCATTTGTCTTTAGGATTTTCTGTGTTTCCTATCTTACACTGAATTCCTAGGCCTCACCCCTGTGGGACACTATTTGAACTTTCAAAGCTGTTTTCCCTCATATACAACAGAATCCAATACAATGAGAACAAATTAAAGAAATAGTCCAAGAAAAACATTTATTTTAATATTTAGTCAGGAAAAGTTTTAAGTAATGTTTAAAAGAAAGAGCATAGCTATTTATTGTTAATGATGAGCAACTAATTAAGTAAAAATTAAACTGAAAATGTCAAAGATCACGACATAACTAAATGTTTGACTCTGGTAAGATTGATTACTTCCAAAAGGATTTGTCTCCCTGTTATTATATTACCATATATTATATTATTATTTGTACTATATTCTAATATATAATATTATATTATATCATATTGTATTGTATCAATAATAATACTATATTACTAATGATATGAGTAATAATACTATAATACTAACAATGTTACAAAAGCATTGTTTGTAGCTCCTGGGGAACTGTATATTGGCATATACACCTTTACATCTTTCTAGACTGGAGTATGATGTGGAGACATAATAAAATAGTAGTTATTGAAAGAAAGATTCATGCTTTTTAAGGCAAAAACTATTCTCTTGACCTAGCAATGATTAGTATTGCTGCTATGCTATTCTCATCAGATAGATTCCTTATAAGGTAAGAGCTACTTGATGTTGATGTTGCTTTTCACGTTGGCATGCTTAGTCTTAAAGGCGTGATTACAGATTTGGCAGTCTATTTAGCCAGCAGTTTCTCGGAACCACCTATCTGCTCTCTCACTTCTTTCCACTCATTTATAGAGGAGGACCTGGTAGATAATAAAGGGGAAACTCAGTTTCCTTCCCTTAGAGCTGAAGTTCCTTCTCTCTGTCCTATTCTGGCTCAGACTTTCTTACCAGGAGATTGAGAGCTGGCTGAGGGCACGGTCCACGACACCCATCCTCATGGCCCCAGCATCTATATCACTGCTGTTTAGATGGCTTAGCTGAATTAGAATGAATCCCATCAAAGCAAATAAGAAAACATGCCCCCCTTTCTTATCATTTTTTAAACAATTTTTTATTTGAATATAAAGTGAAAAATACATAGCATGACATTTATTATATATCTCACATGGCCCGTCTCTGTCATCATTTTTTAACAAACTGCCTTGGATATATGAAGGCTGTCCAAAATGTATCCAGCCATGTAACTGTTCTCATTATATTGACAATGGCTTCCCTTGTAGACTACTGTAAATAGCCTGAATCCAGCCAAATAGATTTGAATTCAGCCAATTAGATTTGATTAGAAACCTGAAAGTGATATTTTATTATGGTAGGCTGATAAATGATAATGAATAAATTCCATCAAGATCTATTACTTGAAGTAATACTAGTTGAATGTGAAAAGCTTTAAATAAACCCTATTTTAAAATAGTTTATTATATGTTAAAACATTATGTATCACAGAAGTAGAGATTCAGAAACCTTTTATAGAAGAAATAGATGAGACTTTCAGTGCAATTAGTTTACTTTAAAATACAGAAAAAACAAACAAATAAGCTTTCCATACACCAACTAATATAATACTTAGATGAGTTCATCTATATATTTGCATCATGGAAAAGACCCTTGAAATGTAGATAACATGACACATTCACTACCAATTAGCAAAGTATTCCTAAAAGGATAGACTTGTTACAAAGGGATGTGCCACAAACTCCTGATTTCTTTTTTACCCCAGTCATTTGAATCCACACACTCTGAATAAATAAATAAAAGTTGTAATAGTTTCTTGGAATTGAACAGCAGTCTGTAGAAGTGTCACTAAAACAATGAAAGAGTAGTTTAGAAGTAAAATGGGAAAGAACTTTTTATTTTCTATTTTTCCAGTCCCCTTAATATCCTACACAATGATTGGGAGGAAAGTCTTCTCACTGAAAATCATACTTGGCCTAATATATCTGAAAATAAAACAGAACCATGTTATTTGTATCTAAAGAAATTTCCTAGGAAACAGCCAGGCATACAATTCAATGTAGTGTGTCTAGAAGCTGCATGGTTATGCTTTTATCTCTCATCTGTTGATAATAATTATTCTTTATGAGCTAGCTGATACTCAGAGAAAACTGTATGCTCTCTATCTGAATTGATTCCCCCTTTGCTTTATTCTGTCTGTCTTGGTGCATAATAGTGGAGTAGCCTCCTGAGCTGTTACAATAAGAGGGAAAAATATTTTACTCAAGATTTATAAGACCTTGGAGACTATGAAGGTTTGAGGATTATTTTTTTCAAACCTGAAACAGAACAAGCCAGACATAAAGGGGCACACACCGAATGATTCTACTTATGTTAAGCTCAGCAACAGGCACAACAGATTTGTTCTGCCAAGAGTGCCACTGACCCTCGGAGCCAGGCTTCCAGGAGGCTGGCGAACCGTGCACTTCCGGAGGTGGACGCTGGCTGCATGAGTGGGTTCCATCGTGAATATTTCATTAGTTATTTATATGTCCTTCGAGTATATACTCTATCTCAATAAAAATTCCCAAAATAAAACAAATATAACAATAGAAATGAAAAGCGTGCAGATTTTCTTTCCCTAATTCCAATAGTATATCCTCAGAGGGTGCTTGTCAGTCATATCTCAACACTGGTGTTATCCCAAATCATAAGACTATTTAGCAGCAGAACCAGAATTTTGGATCTTCTGTGTCAATGTCTTGTGATTTTTTTTCCCGATCCCTGGGGGAAAAAGCTGGGCTAATCTTCTAGGCCTCTGACCCTTTTTCTGTGAATTGACGCTGGTTTTCATGTTGACAGGTGAGTTGTGCGAGGAGAAGCTGGACTTCTGTGCCCAGGACCTAAACCCCTGCCAGCACGACTCCAAGTGCATCCTGACGCCAAAGGGGTTCAAGTAAGTCAGAGCTGCCTCCTCGTCACAGCTGGGGGCGAGGGGCCTTGCTTCAAGGAACCTCTCTTCTCCACCTTCCGTCCAGTACCTAGCCTCACCCCTTTGCTCAGGATTCAAGGGCATTTGTATAAACATTCATACACACTTTGGACTGTTTTTAGTACACTAAAAAAAAAAAGTAAAATAAAACAGGGTGTTTGCTTTTGTTTCGTGACTCTTCCTGGGAAGTCCTGGGTGAAATAAAGCACACTGTGATTGTGTTGACCTACATTTATTTGAAGGCCCAGTACATTTGTAATGTCTGCCAGGTGTTTTATTATCTGAATGCAAGTCTGTGGGAAAATAGGAAGTTTAGTTTAATTTAACTGAAAACTTGTTGATCTGCAACAGTACATTAACTATCCAAGGTAAGGAAGATAGAGTGACTGCATGGCCCAAGTTGCCCCAGGACAGCCCAAGTCCATGCGTGTTATCTCAATAGAATTAATAATGCCCCCTTCTTACATGTGTCTTGCATGGGGTGATAAAGCACACTGTCAAGCTAGATAGGGGCTTCCTCATGTGACCTCAGAACTTCAAAATCATTTTTTATGTCCTCATCCACAATCTTCCTGAAAGATGTCTGATACCAAATTAAATTATACCTTAGCCACAATCCTGAAATATTTTAAGGGTCTATCAACAGCAACTTCTCCTCTTAGAGAGACAGGAGTTTAGAGATAGATCGTCCTGTCTAAATTCTTCCTTGTAAACTCGAGGAAACCCCCAGAGAGGTCACAGTGCCTGGCTGACCAAAGTTCTCAAGGTTATTCACTGTCAGAGTTGGACCTTGGGCATATACTTCCCACCTGGGTTATTTTTCTAAAGCAGGTTCTCGCTAAAAAGTGTTGTGGTTTATTAACAGTACAGTTGGTTTGTTATGGAAGGTCAGCTGGATTCTCAGGAATGACACAAGTCGGTTCAGGAGTTGAGTTGTGATTACATCAGACAACTAACAAATACCGTATTTTCCGGCATATAAGACAACCGGGCGTATAAGACGACCCCCTAATTTTACAGTTAAAACATAACTTTTGGCCTATATTCGCTGTGGGGGGTAGTCTTACACAGCGAATATAGGCCTAAACCTATGTTTTAACTGTAAAATTAGGGGGTCGTCTTATACGCCCGGTCATCTTATACGCCGGAAAATATGGTACTCATTTCTTTACACCATATTTATTGAGCACCTGCCGTGGGTCAGTGACAGTATGGTCACCTTAAGTTTCTGTTGTGCCTTAGGTCTACTCACTATCACATATTTTGTTTTCTCAATGAAATGACTCAGGCTTCATTGACAGAGAATTCAGAAAATTAAAACATACTCAGGTCAGGAACGCTTTTAGAAGAGGAGATGGGATTTGAGCTGGGACTTTAACATATTGAACTTTAGCAATAGATCATCAGATTCTAAATTGGATGGGAGAGAGGTCAATATTATCAGACTTCCACGGCCTTGAAAGATCAATCTGAATAAAATATTTATTCTTAATATTTAGTTAGAGAATTCTTTTTGATGCAACTTGGCTTGAAATTTATCATTTTCAAACATACAGCTATAGTTGCAGTGCCTGCCAATTCCATTTGAAGACTTACTGAAAACAAATATCTTTGATTGTACTTTTGATTGTATTTTAGTTTACAACACTATGCAAAACCAAAAGTCTTATTGAAATATCTATTCTGTATGAAATTCTGTATTGCATTTTGTTCCTCTAAATACTATACATAAAAAATTATTTGAATTTCTGATGTTTTTGATTGGCCCACAATTGAATTTGGCAAATTGAAAGTCTATTACTTACAAACCATACATTATCATTTCTCAGATAAATTAGTAAAGCAGGTGATTTTCCACAACTGCTTATCTGCTAAGGTTTCACAGGAGATCGTGCATTGCAGTTATAAGATAAAGTATTAGTAAGACTTAATGGAAGTCATTAACAAAATAGGGAACTCATGTCTAAAAAAACAAATCCCTAATTCAATAATGTCAGTTAGTGTCGATTACATTGCACACTCTTACAAGTGCATCTTCCTGGATTCTCAGTTAGCTGATTTGGGAAACCATCATTTTCAACACTAATGTGTGAGCTGCACGTAACTTAGCAGAACACAGGTTAAGTTATAACATATGTTTTTATTGCCATATTATAAATAATTGCACATTGTAGAAAGGGCGTTGGAAAAGAAAGTGGACTTAAAAACCAAAACTATATGAAGCTGCTAAAGAAAAATTCCTACTGAGGAATGTTTGGGTAAGCTGTGCTGTGACTTTAACTCCATTGTCTTACTACCGAGCCAAGAGAGCTGGCTTTACTTCTCTTGTTTTATTTTATACCTCATAAATCGTCTAAATTGCTTAAAGATATTTTTAGATCATGATAGGCCATAAGCAGTATTTCCAAGCATGCATGTTAGTCAGCTTTTGGGCTTCTAAACAGTCTATTTTATAGGCTTTCCTTTCTTCCTCAGTCCTTATCAGATAATGGAGTTGAGGGAACATGACAGGTCTTATTGATAATACAGACTTTAAGGAATTAATAATTAAATATTTTCTTTCTGTTTTAAAGCTAGGTCTAAGGAACAAAAGAAAGACAAAAAAGAAATGTTGGTCCTAACGTGACTCCAGGTTCTAATGGGCTTGAAAATTGGTTTTTGTAGAAAAGAGAATAAAAAATAGGTCTCAGTCACTGTAGTGAATGTGTGTTCTCTTATCTTTTACTTTGATTTCTTTTCTCAGATAAATAATTCAGAGCATTTCAAAGCACTTCTTTCTCTTAATGCTTGGCTCTTTAGCAGCTCTGCTCATGCTAACATCCTTGGAAGCTCTCTTCTCGGTGCTCGTCCATCTATTTGAGAGCATGGTGGCCACTTAGGACCCATTTAACTTCAGATGTGTTGTGTACTTTGCTTTGTTATGATTAAGCATTAAAACCATTGGCTCTAGGGCAAGTGTGCTTAGGCAGTGAGCTCAATTTATTTCTTAATTCATATGTGCAGAGTGGAAAGTCTGCATGATACCCCACTTTAATTCGTCAACTGTCCAGTAACTGTTTAACTCCTATTTTGCATTCTCAGACAAAACCCCTGGCCATCAGTAATGTCCACATGCACTTGGGTATTTTTAATTGTCTTTGAAATAGAAAAGTGAATAATTACTACAGATTAAACAAAACATAAAGACATTTATAAAATTATAAAGACTTAATAGAATTATTTTAAAAATACCTGTCATTTATTGATCATGCATTATATGTCAAATACTATGCTAATTATTTTACAGATAATGGTTTTTTCTTAATCTTTTAACACAAACCTATGAGATAGAAATTATTTATCTATCTATCATCTATCTATATTACAGATAAGGAAATGAACATTTAGATCAAGTTAATTTAAGTCAGGATAACAACTTAAGTCAAGAGGACATACACTTACAGATGAAACCAGGAAACAAACCCAGTTCTGTCTAAACTCAGTCCCAGTCCAAATTTTGTAAAGCTAAAGTTAAACCATAGTTTCCCAGTTTGTTATTTGAAATCAGTGAGCCCTTTCTTAAACCCAAAGCAGAAATACTCATAAAAGCCCAATATGTAAAACTAATAAATCACAATAGGGAAGTACTGGAGAGACAGAGGGAGGGAAGACAGAAGCTTCCAGAAGTAGCCCTCATGACCATATCTGTAGGGTTTTTGTGGGCCTCATAGCTCCACAAAGCATAGCTCAAAAACCAATGTAGGGAAGCCGGGATGGCTCAGTGGGTTAAGTGCTCACTTTGCAGCCCTGGGGACCAAGGATCGAATCCTGGCCCTGGCCCATGCGGACCCATATGCTGAACTGGGGAGTGCCCCCAATTCGGTTCTCACCGGGGTGAGACCCCGGCCCAGTTCCTGCCCTGTGCAGCCCATGCCCACCTGTGGAATGAAACTATGTGGAAAAACCAATGATGTGCAACTATGGAGACTGTTCTGGGCCCTCTCCCTTCTCTCTGTCTCTGTATATCTCTCTCTCTCTCTCTCTCTCTCTCTCTCTCTCTCTCTCTCTCTCTCTCTCTCTCTGTCAAAAACAATAAAGATAAATCTTTAAAAACCAGTGCATTTTGCCACATTGCTTTTCCTCAGGCAACTGTAAAGTTCTGGGTTCCTGGTGTCATAGTTGGAGATTCTCACTAGAGAATGACAGGTTTTAAGGAGAGCCCTGAGGAATAAATTATCTAACAGCATCGTGTAGTGGTTAGGAATCCTGGCTCTCTTCTCCGGTTGTTTGGGTTCGGTTCCTGGCTTATTCTGTTCTTACTTGGATTGCTGATGCTTGCTGTCAGTAGAGAGATAAAATCACCATTCCTCTGGTAGATCACAGTGAGAAATCATGGAATACCTTGCAGACCAGTGCTATTTTCTAGGCATCCATTAGTGAGGGGGCTCTGTGAACCTGTTCTGAACAAGTCTTTTTAAAGATGGTGCTATTTTTTGTAGCGGAAACACAACTATTTTATTTACTGTGGCTCAGATGGGTTTGAAATGATTTACCTGCTTGTTCTAACAGATGTGACTGCACACCAGGTTATATAGGTGAGCACTGCGATGTTGATTTTGATGACTGCCAAGACAACAAGTGTAAAAACGGAGCCCGCTGCACAGATGCAGTGAATGGCTATACATGCATCTGCCCTGAAGGTTACAGGTAAAAGGGAAAGTACACATTTGTATGTAGAGGTGGGGCTCACAGGGTTCAGGCCACATTGGCAACTAAGTTAAAATCTCCTCCACCTGTTATTTCTGGTTTTTCCTCAGTGGCTTGTTCTGTGAATTTTCTCCACCCATGGTCCTCCCTCGGACCAGCCCCTGTGATAATTTTGACTGTCAGAATGGAGCTCAGTGCATCATCAGGATAAATGAGCCTATATGCCAATGTTTGCCTGGCTACCAGGGAGAGAAATGTGAAAAACTGGTCAGTGTGAATTTTGTCAACAAAGAGTCTTATCTTCAGATTCCTTCAGCCAAGGTTTGGCCTCAAACAAACATCACACTTCAGGTAAGATTTCTCTCATCAGTCAGAGCTGATCTCATCTTAAGCCAAATTCAAAGCATAATCGTTAGTGAGTGATATTATTTCTTAAATAGTTGTAGACTTCATTACACAATGACAAAAATTAAGTCCTTGTACAAAAAGCTTAATCATCTCTCCACCATTCGTATTTTTCAAAACTAAATGGGAACCAGATAGTATTTTTCATTAGTTAATTGTTTGAAACACACCCAGAGCAAGAAAATACGTCTCTTTGGTTTATGCTTGAGTCAAGGCATTTTGGTCGTTTATGTTTGTGGTTCTGCAATTCAGGCTTTGCACAGGGGAGGCTTTTCTTAGGAAACCTGCCTCTGAGGAATGCAGAGGAGACAGAGCACACATTGGCAAAATATTCAGCAAGTGTCTGTTAGCTTCCCAACCAAAGCCTTTAAGAACTGGCACAAAATTAACAAACTCATTGATTGTAAATCTTTCAACCAAATCATCATGTATCTTTGAGCTAATGAGTCAGATCCCTGTAGATAAGGTTAGACTAGATTAGAGGTAATATATTTAGGGTACAAATTGGGCCTGCGTATTTGTTTTAATTGGTAAGCAAAATATTTTCCTATTCTTTGAGTTCAAATGGCTTTAGCCTATGTTCTGCAGACCCCACTCCTTAATGGGTGTGCCCTGGCACTCCAGTGTGGGTCCAGGGTTTATTTCAAAGTCATGAAAAACGGGGCCCTGGAAGGCAGATGCCTTCTTTAAAAGCCTATCTTCTCACCTTCTAGCATTTGCCACACCCAGTTGTTATGAGCACCCAGTGAGGTTGAGGCTTCTGTCCTAACTTTTCCTGAACTGTTCCTTCAAAAAGCCCCAAAAGCCAGTGAACAGGATAAAAACAGAGACTTCCCTCTTTTTTCAGGCTATCATTTTCAATGTAGTCACATTTCACGCATGCCATAAATAAAGCCCATTACAGAAAAAAAAAAACACACAAAAAAAAACAGCAGGTAAGTGACAAGTCTCCAGAAAAGAATGTTATAAGCACATCCAATGGTATTTACTTCTTTCTTATTGTTCTTTTTAATAGATTAGAAACCTCACCATTTTACTCCTGATTAGTTTTTACCATTCTCTGCTGAGAAAAGATAACTTGAAATCTGAGGGGGAAAGTTTGACTTACTTTAAATACTGTGAACTCCAATGAAGTGGGAAATATTTTTCAACTTCTAATTTCCTGAAATATAATTTATGTATGTAAATGACTTATATTTGCCTATTTCATAGGACATGCATCTTTAAGCTTTACCATTGCCAATATATACAGAAAAAATAAAAATATGTTTTCAAATATAAAAACTTTTTTTAAAGTTCTTTATGAATTTATTTGCAGCAAAGTTATTTTTTGAATTAACTATTTTATTTTTTAATTTGTTTTTATTTTTTCATTGTTAAATTTATTGGGATGACATTGGTTGGAAAAAATTACATAGGTTCCCAGTGTACAATTCTATAGTACATGGTCTATGTGTTGCATTGTGTGCTTCCCACCCACAGTCAGTCTCTTTCCATCACCATATATTTTATGCCTCCTTCCCTCAGAACAAAGTAATTTAGAATAGGTCATCTTTCGAGTAGTATTTTAACGTGCATTAATGTTTACTCATAGCCACAAGGAAAAAAATCAACTATAGTCAAAATTCTTCACTGAGCCGTCTTGTTTCTTTTTGAGGAAATATGTTTGGATGACTATATGTCCTACTAATGTCAAGGGTACTTCCTACTAGATCGCCACCGATGAAGACAGTGGGATTCTCCTGTATAAGGGAGACAAAGACCACATTGCTGTAGAGCTCTACCGGGGACGAGTTCGCGCCAGCTATGACACCGGCTCTCACCCCGCTTCTGCCATTTACAGGTGAAGATCTCTCAGTTACTGGTAAAGGTGAAAACGACTGTTTAACAAAGCACGCCTTCTCCTGTGTTACTTTGCAGTGGGGCGGGGCGGGGATAAGTTGGCTACAGCTGACTCTATGCTCAGTGTGTTGGAGGCCTGACCGGGATAGATGGCATACTCAAGTTGGATAACTGGAGGAGAGATTTATAAGAGGACTACAGGTGTCGTCCACTATCCGAAAGAGAACATTCCTGCGAAACCTTTCATAACCCGAAATGGCAGAAAGTGAAGGAGCAATTTACCTTAGGACACACCTTGCTCATAGATGCACCAAATATGTCGAGATAAATCACAGATGATCAGACATAGTTCAGAGCCAGGGGGCTAGAGGCTAAGATGCTGAGTGTGGTTCCCAGGGAAGGGGCTGGGCGGGGCCCCTCTTACTGTAAAATGAATGCCTGCTGCTATTTTCACTTTCCTACTTTTTTCAGAAAAAGTGAACATCCTATTCAGGATTTCTTTTGGTTAGGGAAAACAGGTGCTAATGTAGGTCTTTCATAGAAGTGAAGTGGCAGAAAAAGAACTTTTGAAAAGCAGGGGGACAGATACCTGTATTTCCAAAGATTGTTAGGGATAGCACATTAACCTGGGCCTCGTGAGGAGGCATACTGCTACAACCCAGAGATTGAAAGAGCGAAAGGAGGCAGGGAAATCCAGGCGCAGAAAACGAATTGTGGAGGAATGTATGAAGGAAGCTGTGACCTTCAGTGCAGGGATGCAGTCAGCCCTCAGACAAGGAACTGGGCTTTTAAATACCTAGACCTCAGGCTCCATCCTCCCAACAGTCTCCTGCCAGTGCTTCCCTTTGGCCAAATCAGATGCCAGAAAATGGTGATTCCACTGAGCCCAGGATCGTGGCTGGCACGGGAGCCCCCAGCGCTTGGAGCACAGTGAGGATTAGCTCTAGAGCATTTGGTTTTCAAGCGGTGGTACCTGTACCCCCTGGTGTATATGCTGGGCTATTTGGGAGTACACGAAAAATAGTAACAAAATTTAAGTGTTACACATATTGTAATAAATCTGTGGTTTGTACTTTTAGTGCAGTAATTTTTCTTTTCCAACTTATTACCTCTTTTCCACTATGTTACATTAAGCTAGGCACTGAACACAAGTGTCAGTATTTGAAAAGTTATTTTAAAAACAAGGGGTACCGTTTCTAGAAATGGGTTTGAAAGGGGTGCACAAATGGAAAAAGATGGAGAACTGCGGCTCTAGAGAAAGAGCTGCAAGACAAACTCAACACAATGGGTAGTTATAAGTTATTTTCATGTATCACATGTTTATTGAGCACCTACTATGTGTCAGGCACTGTTCTAAACTTTTAGGAACAGAACCTCTGCCCTTAGGGAGCTTACACATATTAGACTAATGGATGCACACAATGTGATAAGTAATCTCACTCATTTTGAAAGCATTTTAATAATATAATGATATTAATGATACATTGGAGACTTGAAAGGGATGGCATCATGGGGCATAAATTTGCCAGAAGTGTACTATTTGCGTAAGACTAACAGTTGTCAGAGGCCCTCTGTTGGGTCTCATCACCAACTTTGTATCATCCTGCATAAAAGTTACCTAGTTCCTTTCCTCACATATAGAAATAGAGTAGGGGCACAGATTTAGAGCAGGGTCATAAAGTCATATGCAGTCAGTTTTTACAGGCTGGTAACTAAACTAAACTAAGCGGAGGATGCTGGGATGGTTCAGCAGGTTAAGCACTTGCTTTACAGCCCTAGGGTACAAGGACCAAATCCCAGCCCCAACCCGTATGGACCCATATGCTGAACTGGGGTGTGATTCCCATGCAGGAGGCCCCCAGTTTGGTTCTCGCTGGGGCAAGCTTTCCATGTGGAAGGCCCCTGGCTCAGCCCCCAGCTCATGGGAACATGCCTGTCATGTAGGGGAGGCCCATCCCCCAGCCCAGTTCCCACCCTGTGCAGCCCCACACCCACCTGTGTAAAATGAAACCATGTCGAGAACTGATGACGTGCAACTATGGTAGGGTGACCAGACATCCTGCTTTTGGCGGGACAGTCCTGATTTTTAACAATTTGTCCCGCATCCCACGGCGTTTTAAAAAAGTCCCGATTTTTGGAAAGAATGCACAACAAGCTAGGGAACGGCGGGAGATAGACCACATTTTTAATCAAGAACCCCCTCCCCCCCACCCCCCGTCAATGGTGTCCCGCTTTACCAATGTTAAAATCTGGTCACCTTAAACTACGGAGACTGCTCTGGGCTCTCCCCCTTCTCCTTGTCTCTCTGTCAAAAACAATAAAAATAAATCTTAAAAAAAA
>PVKE010013797.1:0-35989 GCA_004027555.1 Craseonycteris thonglongyai
GGGGAAAGCCGGGACGGCTCAGCGGGTTGAGCGCTCGCTTTGAGGCCATGAGGACCGAGGATCGAATCCCGGCTCCGGCCCAGGCAGGACCCACGTGCTGAACTGGGGAGTTCCCACAGTTCGGTTCTCTAACTGTCTCTGTCTCTGTCTCTCTCTCTCTGTCAAAAAGTAAAATAGAAATAACTATGCACTGAAGACAAAAAGATAATTTCTCTCTATAAATGTGAAAAGATAAAAAAAAAAAAAAAAGATGTTTTTTAAATGCATAAGTGGGTATTTTAATAATAAAAAAAAAAAATTACAAGCCAATAGGAAGAATACTAAATGAATGTAATGTTATTTATTGTTTGTTTGAAGACTAAGAAACCCCGTCATTTGGGGAATGCGCCTGAAATTCTCTCAGTTCAGGGTGCTCCCGCACGAAAGCGCGACCCCTCTGTCCCAGCCGTCTCAAAGTTACTGCTCTTGAAAATCTTATGCTATTCTGACATTTTCTAGAGGCAACTCAGAGCCAAACTGTATATATGTTCAAAGCAAACATACATAACAAACCACCCAAGGTTTTGTGAAGCTCCTGAAAACAGAGAGATCTGAAAAACAAATCAGAGTGTAGAGTGTGAGGCTCAAACCAGGAAAGAAAAAAAAAAAGTGAATACCGGAACCTTTGAATTCTAGCCCACCTTGAACCTTTTGGATCCAGTGTCTTTGTTCCTTTTTCTGAATTTTTTGGCCCAGAGCTAGTGTACTTTCCTCCTCCCAGGGGATCCGCCACAGAGGCCTGGCTGGAAGAGATCCCGGGAGAGAGCAGAGGTCTAAGGATTACTGAAGTGGCTTTCTTTTTAATCACTTACAAAAATTGAGACAAAGCCAATCTCTGGCCATGTGAATGGCTCCAAGTCACTAGGTCTCTAAATTCCCTAAAGAAAGCCAAAATCAGCTCTTTCCCAGCAACATTGTATTTTGAGTTTCTCTCAAATTTGAGAACCGTACTCCTCTCGGTAGGGAAGGGAGGCAAAAAAAAAAACCTATTATTTGAACATATTAATGCCATGAAGGCATACATGCCTATGTGTGTTTTCCAGCTCTTTGAAATGTATTCTTATTTTATTTCCCAGTTGAGGAAGCTTAATACAATCTCTATTCCTTCCTCTCATAAACCTCTGATTTTTCTTTCATGGGGTTTGCAATCAGAAAGTACTCCTTAAAAGCTAAATTAGGAACAGAAGATGAAGAGACCAAGATAAATTTGATTGCATTGGTCCTTACTAAAATTTAATTAACTAGCATTTAAATAAATACTCTCTAGGCAAATGCAGGGAATGGAGAAAGGCTCTACCAGAGTAGTCACAATTTCAACACTGTCAGTGGTTTCACATGAACTTCACCCCCTCCCCCCCAAAAAACACAAGAACAAACACCCCAATGATTAGCACAAAGGATTAATTTTATTTTCTTGTGCATTTGTAATTTTCAGGACTTTAGCCCAGTTAACAACATTAATTTCCTCCCCGCCCCACCTCAACCATCCTGCTTCACTTTTAAAAGAAAGCAGGGGAAGCCAGGATGGCTCAATGGCCCCGGGGTCCGAGGATCAAATCCGGGCCCTGGCCCGTGCAAACCCATATGCTAAACTGGAGTGAGGCTCCCAGTTTGGTTCTCGCCAGGGAAAGCCTCCCATGTGGGAGGTCCTTGATTCAGCCCCCAGTTTGTGGGGGTATGCCTCCCATGAAGGAGGCCCCCAGCCTGGTTCCCGCCCCAGGCCCTCTGCCCACCTGTGTGGAAAGAAACTGAGTTGAAAGCTGATGCTGTGCAACTGTGGAGACTGCTTTGGGCCCTCCCTCTTCTCTCTGTCTCTCTCTTTCTGTCAAAAACAATAAAAATAAATCTTTGGGGGGGGGGGTGAAAGCAATCTGTAAACTCAAACCAAATGCTTATTTATTCTCTCTCACTCAGAAACATCCACAGACTTAGTCAAGCACAGGCGAAGTGCCAGCTGAAGCAAGATGACACTAACCCCAAATGTGGGAGTTGGCTGTGTTCCTCTGAGGCTTGTAAAGAATTGTATGAAATGTAATGAACACAGAGAGACCCTGCAGGGCACTACTTGGCTTGCTTTTATGCCTCATTGGAACACTCTGGGTACTAACAATTCTTCTGAATCTACATGTGCATGGTATTTTCTGGTTTTGCAAATATACTGACTCACCTCTACATATTCTGTCTTCTTTCCTTTTCAATTGCCCAACCCCTTCATTCCAAACTGTGTCAGTCCTTCCCCTTTTCTCTCTCCCCCAAACTAGACTCTAACCAATTGGAAAGAAGTTTTCTACTTTCTCTCTAAATGAGATCCCTGTCTTCTTGGAGCAAACGATATGTCTAAGGTTACATCTTGAGGTGATGTAGATAGCTTGAGAAATTTCAAATTCTACTGCATATTTAAATTGTAGTTATAGTATCTAGGTTCTAAACTAAAAGTTTATTAATTAATATATAAAATGCAGCTTCATATTACAAATAGTAAATGCCTAATACTTTGGTTGGAAGACTTACAGTCCTTAAAAGCACTGAAGAAATATTGAACACAAAATTTTATGTTCAAAAATATACATATGAGCTAAGTATATTGTAAGAATTTGAAACTAGAGAAAAATCAATATTCCAACATTTGTTTATTATTCATTGAGACTTATGATGTTAGCCCAATAAAAAAATGGGTGAGACTATTTAGTTTATAAAAAAAAGAAATAAAATTAAAATAATACTCTAGAAACTCAATTGATATATGTCATCTAGTGATGTTCTATTTGTGCTACCATTCTGTAGGAGGTCCAGGAAACGCATCATTTTGAACAGCTTATAAACTCACAAGACAACACAACAATAAAATTCCGAAGAATAATGCCATGAGAACAGTTCTTCTAGCAGGCGACTCAAATCAACTGAGTGGACCTTCTGAACAATACTGGAATATATGTGCATCCACCAAAGCTTTGGCCCACAGCTGAATGGTTTCTAAGTGAAATAAAATCTATTAGTGGAAGAAAAGAATTCACTAGAAAATTCACAATCATTACATGCTTAACATCAGTCAGCTAATAGTGAGGTTACCTTCTATTAAGGCCAGACTATAAAGCTATGATGATTTCTTTGCACATGATAGCCATGTACCAAATAAGGAACTGATTAGATTACAATTATAAGAGCCATTGCAAAGCCCTAAATATATCATTGGCAGGGTTCCTCCAAGTTGAAAGTGCTAATCTCCAATACACACAGCTCTGGCTTGGCAGGCTTGTCTTGTTAGGTAAACAAAATGTGTCTTGCCTGTCATTGCTATAAAATATTAATGCACTGGAAGTCTCTAAACCTTGCTAAGCATACGGCCTATTATCACACTTAAGAGCAAAGCAATCTAATAAATCGCTGGCTGTGTAAAAACTAAGTCAGCTGGCAGAGACAGTCATCTCCCTAAGGGACAGTAACAGCCCCATCTTCAACTAAAGCAGCTGCAGTTTCAGAGAGATTATGTTTCTTCTGCTCAGTAAAAATACATTTGTGCTGAATTCTGTTACTTAAACTCTAATGGAATGATTAGGAATATCCCTACATTATGAGTAATAGAAAATTAACTAAGAAAATCATCTACAATGCTGTCATATAATAAGCACAGTATTTTTATTAGGCTTAAATTTTAGAGGGCCATATCTGATGTGAAGTCAAGCTGCTTATTTCTAATACCCATTTGGAAGAGTATGAACCCCCAGCTCATACATAAATAATCATGTGTAAACACTGAGCACTGAGCTGATACCTCTAATTGAAAGTAATTCACTTGTTTGGCCCTGGCATTAGGTCCTTGAGATAGCATATAAACATTAATGTAATATTGTATCCTATACACCTCAAAAACAGTTACAAAATTGCTATCATTTTGCTATGCTATGCTACACCTAACCAATCTCTGCAACCATGAGAAAGATATATTTCAGAATGTACCATACCTTTATTTACCCTCCTTCACCCCAACACATTGAGTAAGTTAAATCAACGTATTTTCAGTAGTAAAGATGGGCAGAAAGATTTTTTTAAATAGTGGTAACAAGTAATGATAAGTGCTTTCATATGTATTAGCTCATTTCAACCTCCTAATAACCCAGTAAGATAAGCAGTTCCATGTCACTGTCAACCAAGTAGCAAAACATACCATCAGATCTTAAATCTTGGTCAATTGGCTTTGAACACCACACCTCTAAAGGCAGCCCAGCTTTTTGTTGTTGTTGTTTTGTTGTTGTTGTTGTTGTCATTGTTGTTGTTATTGTTGTTTTACTTTCTATGTACAATTTCATCTTGCCAGAGATACTACTTCAAATCTTATAAAGCATTTAGCATACTACTCTGTAATTGCTAACCAGGGATGACAATTTGAAGTTGCATGATTAATAAATAATGTGTACCTTTCATCTGACATTCAATAATAAAATGCTGATGACCTACACGCATAAAAAGTATAAACTAAAAAAAAATTTTTTTAATTTAAAAGTACTATTGGGAGTTGAAAATATATTTAAATCAGAAGTGGAAAAGGACCTTCTCTCAATGATGCAGGGGTCAGTAGTTTTAGACTTAGAGACTAATGTGGGCACTTAATAGGACCTGTTACAAGTAGTGATGGTGCTTCAGTAAGGAACAAAGTCCTCCTTGTGTATTGTTCATGGTGATAACATTCTTAATAAGGTTATGCCATTTTCTCTATGTTGACAGTAGTCCTGGTATCAGGGAAACTAAATAAAACTGTCATTATAATTAAGTGTGATCATTTCATCACTTAGGAAGAACTAAATCATAATGAGTTTGAAGCACAAGGATCCTCAGTCTTATGAAAAGTGAATCTGAAAGTTGCACAGTTACCTAATTACACTAAAATCTATAGTACACACCAATATCAACCTCTCGGAATTCTTAACACTTATTTTATTTGTTCAAGTAGCTCATATCTATTGATAACCTGCTCTGTGTGCAGCATATTGTGAGCTGTTAAAGTTACAAAGGTGATTAAGACTCAATGCCTATCCTCTAAGTGTCTACATGTTTGTAAACAAAAATTAAATTAAATAATGCATTCAGGTATATTGATAATATGGACACAGTCCTCAGTGACACATAAGATGCAAAAAAAAAAAATTGTGTTTAAATTTTCTGGAATCAAATCTAATCTGGACTCTATTGGCAAGAAGGGCCTTATCAACCACATTGGCTCCCCTCTCCTTTGTAAATTGGTCCCAGGAAAATGTAAGATCACCTTGGAGCTTGGTTCACAGTAGTTATTTTTTATGTCATGGTTTGCTCTGTTGCACTATGTTGATTAAACATGGTCCTTCAGAGCCTGGTCCCCTCTCTTAATGCCCCCTCCTCTAATCTTTGTCAAGGTCTCTAGGGAACAACCAAGCACTTAGTGGACTCTTTCTATCACTCCAAAATGTCTTACTTTAAGGTACTACATAAAAATGAGTTTCCATTCTCTGCCTCCCAACGTTATTTGCTTGCCTTTATCCTTTCTTCTCTATTTAAAATTATACTATCATTGGTACAAGCTGCTCTCTCTTCCTACTGCATAAGAAAACCTAATATTACCGTAATATTTCTCTCTTGGTTGCCTTCAATAACAGTTGAATGTAATGGTATAGAGAAATGCTGAACAACTCATGGAGTCAGGGTCCTGATCATCAAACTGGAAAATACCTGTTTACCTATTCTAAGGTCCAAACCAAAGTCAATTCCAACAAATGTAGTACCAGCTTCTCCTTGCCCAAAGTATAAAGCCCATTCTTTTATAGGCCGCAGGAAATAAATAATATGGTTGATTTGGTGCATCCTGTACTTTTAAATTCTCAATATTGCATTTCAGAATATTGCTTGGAAGAAACAACATAATTAAAATGGCCATATTGCCTAAAGGAATATATAAATTTAATGCAATTCCCATTAAAATACCACAGACATTCTTTTAAGAAATAGATTTTAAAAATCATCAGATTCATATGGAACCACAAAAGACCCCGAATCGCCAAAACAATCCTACAAAAATATTAATGATAATAAGTCTAGAGCCATCACCCTCCCCAACTTCAGTCTATACTACAAAATATCAATAATCAAAACAGCTTGGTATTGGTGGAAAAATAGACATGCAAACCAATGGAACAGAACTGAAAACCCAGAAATAAACCCACAAATACATGGACAGATAATTTTTGACAAAGGAGCAAAAAATATACAATGGAGTAAAGAAAGCCTTTTTAGTAAAGGGTGCTGGAAAAATTGGAAAACCACATGCAAAAGAAGGAATCTGGACTGTGAAATGTCACCATATACCAAAATTAACTCAAAGTGGATTAAAGACCTCTGTATGAGACCTGAAATAATAAACTGCAAAGAAGAAAACATTGGTACTAAACTTATAGACCTTGGGTTCATAGGGGACTTTATGAACTTGACCTCAAAGGTAAGGGAAGTAAAAGCAAAAATAAATGAATGGCACTACATCAAAATAAAAAGTTACTGCATAGCAAAGGAAACCATCAACAAAGTAAAGAGGTAACCAACCAAATGGGAGAAAATATTTGCAAACAATGCCTGTAATAAAGGGCTAGTATCTTAAATATATAAAGAACTCATACAACTCAACAACAACAAAAATGATCCAATTGAAAAACGGGCAGAAGACCTGAACAGACACTTCTCCCATGAAGACATACAAATGGCCAACAGATATATTAAAAAATGCTCAACTTCCCTAGCTATTAGAGAGATGCACATTAAAACCACAATGAACTACCACCTCACACCTGTTAGAATGGCTGTTATCAACAAGAAAAGGAATAACAAATGCTGGAGAGGCTGTGGACAAAAAGGAACCCTGATATACTGCTGGTGGGAATGTAACTTGGTACAACCACTATGGAAGGTAGTATGGAGATTACTCAAAAAATTAGGAATAAAATTGCCTTAAAACCCAGCAATCCCTCTTCTGGTTATCTAATCAAGAAACTTGAAAACCTTAATTCACAAAGATATATGTACCACAATGTTCACTGCAGCACTGTTTATGATGTCCAAGTCATAGGAACAACCAAAGTGGCCTTTAATAGATGATTGGATAAAGACCTTGTGGTACTTTTACATAATGGTATATTACTCAGTGATAAGAAAAGATGAAATGCTGACATTTGCAACAACACGGATGGACCTTGAGATCATCATATTAAGCAAGATAAGTCAGACTGAAAAAATCAAGAACCATATAACTTCACTCATATGTGGAATATAAAACTGAAAGCAACAACAACAACAACAACAACAACAAAACACAAGTCAATAGTTTAGTGGTTACCTGAGGGTAAATGGGGAGAGGAGTTGGGGAATAGGGAGTGGGTATAAAATATATATAATGATGGAAAGACAGCTGACTCTGGATGGTGAGCACATAATGCAATATATAGATGATGTAATGTAGAATTGTACACCTGGAACCTATGTGATTTTTACCAACCAACATCACCTCAATAAATTTAACAATTGATAATTAAAAAAAAATCTCCATATCTCACCGTTATACCTGTAACACAAGTGCTCAAAAAAGGAGCCGATGTATTGTCTTATAAGTCCTTCAGGTACTCCATGTCCTTTCAAGATCCCATTCCCACGTTTGTATATGACATTTTCTCCTCTGAAATGAAAATTCTGGATTTTCAAGGCTCATTTCAAAGGTCAACATTTCTATTAATTAATTCCCAACTTCTTGAGGCAAAGAAACTTCTACTCTCTTCACTTCGATAGCATTTTAATATAATTGTGTTCATAATTGTGCTCCCAATATCATGTATTTTTAATAACTAGGATGATAATAAAAGAAGGAAAAGAAGGGATGTTAAGACAAAAATGGATAGCAACTGGGCCAAAACCCAAAAATACTGACTAATAATTTAAGTAATTCAATTCAGCAGGATTGATGTCCTCCACAGAAGCCACTGGACAGTGGGAAACTTGGCATCAGACTAATGGCAATATTTAAATCTAAATTGTTCTTTTGGTTTGAATCTAGACACCAGCTGATTTCATGTAGTGTAGAGATTGATGAGAAGTGAAGGCAATTAATGGTTCTGCCAGGTAAACTAGAGACGAGAGCAGGAGAGGAGTCAAGGAAAGTACTCAGACCTAGAACCAAAGAGTTTTCCTTTTCATTCTTTTATAATGTCAATCATCAGTAATAATGACAATAGTTAGTAGTAGCAATTTGGGGTATTATTATAGATAGTAACAATAAAAAAATTTAAAAAGTATCTTTTGAAGTGCCCAGCATACATACTTTTTCTCCTTTCCCATTAGCCAGAATTAATTAAATAAAATAATGCGCCCAGGGGATACCAGAATGGATCTGTGGATTGAGCACTCATCTTGCAGCTCCAGGGACTGAGGATCAAGTCCCAGCCCCAGCCTGTGCTGACCCCTATGCTGAACTGAGTTGTGCCCCCTGTTAGGTTCTTACCTAGGCAAGCTTCCCATGTGGGAGGCCCATGGTTTGGCTCCTGCCCATGTGGGAGGCTCCAGGCTCATGGGGTGTGCTTCCCATGTGGGAGGCCCCCAGCCAGTTCCTGCCCTGTGTAGCCCTTAACACCTGTGGAATAAAACTATGTAGAAAACTAATGATGTGCAACTATGGAGACTGCTCTGGGCCCTTCCCCTTCTCTCTGTCTCTCTCTGTCTCTCTTTCTCTCTCTGTCAAAAATAATAAAAATAAATATTTAAAAAATAATGCACTGAGGGGAAGCCAGCACAGCTCAGTGTGTTAAGCACCCACTTTGCAGCCCCAGGGACTAAGGATTAAATCCCAGCCCCAGCCTGTGTAGACCCATATGCTGAACTGGGGTGTGTTTTCCATGTGGGAGGCCACCAGTTTGGTTCTCCCCTGGGAGAGCTTCCCATGTGGGAGGCCACCGGCTTAGTTCCTACCTTGCATGGCTCTTCCCACCTGTGTGGAACAAAACCATGTTGAAAAAACTGATGACGCACAACTATGGAGACTGCTCTTGGCCCTCCCCCTTCTCTCTGTCTTTCTCTGTCTCTGTCAAAAACAATAAAATAAATCTTTAAAAAAATGCACTCAAATATGTTAATAATGGGGATGAAATGCTCCGTGACACATGATGTAAAAATATTATATTTCTTAATTAAAAATCTAACCTAAACTCCAAGACTCTATTTGCCAGTGTTGACAAAAGGGCACTTTTGGTCATATGTGCTCTTTCTCCCTTGCTTTCTCTGCTCCCAAGACATAGCAGGGCATCCTAGATCTTAAGCACGGTGTCCTTTCCTAAAGCTGTGTGATCATTCCTGGTTCATTGTCAATTGGACTTTCTTGATTACCTTAAGTCAATGATGAACCACTCCCTGGGTCTGGGCATGCTGTCATAATACAAAGTCACCATGAAAAATTTGGAAAGGACTGTTGGGTAGGCCACCAACAGTATCTACCAAAAAAAAAAGTTCCCCCAAATATCAAAAGAGAGATGAGAAAAATAAAAAAGTGATAGAAATATTAAGAATAGAAATAGAAATGTCAACATAAGTTAACATATAAATTTTACAGGAAAAGAATAAACAAATAGAGGATAGTACATTTTAGAAAAAATAAAGACAAAATTCTCAGAATTAAAAAAATATATAGAACTAAAAGAATGCATAATGGCAAACTGAATAAATTTGGACAAATCCATACAAAGACATATTATAGTGAAAATAAAAAACACCAAGGAAAAGTAAAAAGTTCTTTAAGGTTTTAGAATGGACAAGCCAGCCACTTATAAAGCAGTTAGAATCAAAATGACATTGAAATTCTCAAGAACAACATTATAGTCAAGAAGACAATGTTACATTTTCAAATTGTTAAAAGAAAAACACAGTATACCAGAGTTCTATTTCCAATTAAGTATTTTCATTAAGTGTGAGTGTGAAATAAAAACATTATCAAGCACAAAGGATTTCAAATAGTTTACCACACAAAAACTCCTTTGACATATTCTTTAGCAAGTAAAGAAATACATCTAGGAATATGCTGCAAATATATAGGAATTAAGAAGAGATTAATAATTTAGGAAGAAATTTTATCTGAAAGAACAATGACCACAAGAAAAACCATCTAAAAAGCAAGAAAATGCCCATAACAATCAAGAATTAAAACTTGGGGATACCAGGATGACTCAGCAGGTTGAGTGCTTACTTTGCAGCCCTGAGGTCCAAGGATCAAGTCCTGGTCTCGGCCCTGGCCTGTGCGGACCCATATATTGTACTGGGGTGGGCTTCCCATCTTGGGGGACTCCCAGCTCTGTTCCTTCTGGGGTGAGCTTCCATGTAGGAGGGCCCTGGTTCAGCCCCCACCTCACAGGGGCATGCCTTCCATATGGGAGGACCCCAATCCAGTTCCCACTATGCATGGTTCTGTGCCCACCTGTGTGGAACAAAACTATGTCAAAAAACTAATGACGTACAACTAGGGAGACTGCTCTGGGCCCTCCCCCTTCTCTCTCTGTCTTTATCTTTCTCTGTCAAAACAATAAAAAAAAAAATCTTTAAAAATAAACAATTTGGGGAAGCCGGGATGGCTCAGTGGGTTAAGCGCTCACTTTGCAGCACCTGGGACCAGGGATCAAGTCCCAGCCCCGGCCTGTGCGGAACCATATGCTGAACTGGGAGCTCCCCCAGTTCAGTTCTCTCTCTGTCTCTGTCTCTGTATCTCTCTCTGTCAAAAAACAATAAAAATAAATAAATAAATTTTTTGTTTTTAATAAATAAATAAAGAATTAAAACTTACGATGATGTGGATTACATACTGAATATCTGGTCAAGATGACAGAGTAGGTAAACACTGTGTTCACTTCCTATCGGACCACATCAATTACAACTAAATTACAGAACAACCATCCTTGAGAATTTCCTGAAGCCTAGCTGAACTGAAGCCCTAAAACTAAGGACATACAGAAAAAGCCACTTTGAGAGTAGTAGGAGGGGCAGACACAGAACACACTGCTCCCACACCCACATGTGACCATTAAAACTTGGGAGAGATAGCTCAACTGCTGAGGTTTCCCCAGGAGGAGTGAGGGGACCCAGCCCCATATCAGGTTCCTCAGCCCAGTGTTCCACTGCCCAGAAGAGAAGTCTCCATAACTCTGGAGACTATGGCTGAGGGAGCCAGAGGGTGGCTGCCACCCTAGGTGCTCCTGTTAAAGCACTCACTGACTTACTCACTGACGGTGTTCCAGCACTGGGGCAGCAGTTTGAAAGGCACCAGGGATATACAGGGAGAAAATAAATTGTCTATCTTCAGGGAGAGGGCTGGAGAAACAGCTTTTTCCCAGAAGGAAGAGTTAGAGGAAGCCATTGTTTCCTTGTTGAGCTCCCCACCACCACCACCACCCCTGCCCTGCATGCAGATGCAGACAGACACCATAGCTAAGTCTCCATAAAGTTGGCTATCACCTTTCATCTGTGCCATGCTAGTGATTCCCTGAGACCCCACCCCACCCAACACTCAGTCATGCCCAAGACACTTCCATTTCTTTTTCATACAACCTGTCTTACCTCATGCTATGGAGCTTCATAAAAGCTTTAAAAGATTCACAAAACCCAAGCAAGCAGCACCTGGCTTTGGCATATCCTGTACTTCTGGCTTAGTAGCCCTAAGCCTGAACTAGCAGCAGCCGGCCTTGGTTGGTGACTTGGCCTCTCAAAGCACCTTCAATCTCAGTGTGGGCAGCAACCATCTGCAGATCACTCTGTGGCTCATACCAGGTGACCCTGGGCAGGGCACAGGCTGCAGCTCGGCTCGGCCTCTTGCAGATCCCCTGCCAGGAGGCCCCAGGGCTGGCACACCTGGGGCCAACTTCTGGTCAAGCTGGAGCAACCCCCTGCTGCCTATAAAAACAACATACCTTAAGGGAAGATTGGGCAGATACCAGAGCCCTGATAAAGTGAACCCTGTTTTGCAGTGTCAGCCCTTGCACCATGACTCCTCCACTGTAGTCACATCCAGTCCTCACAGTCAATCAACCTGAGGGTCAAAAACACCCCCACTGATGTGCTAACAGCAACCAAGGCTTAACTACAGAGAAGCACACATACAACCCACACAAGGGACACACCAGGGGCACCAGGCTCTGGTGACCAGGGTGATTGCACCACTGGGTCCTACGGGACACCTAGAGCATAAGGCCACTCTACTAAGATCAGGAGGCATAACCGCCCTTCCTAATACATAGAAACAAACACAGGGAGGCAGCCAAATGGGGCAACTAAGAAACATGTCCCAAATGAAAGAACAGAACAAAGTACCAAAAAAAGAGCTAAACAGAATTGAGAGAAGCAATGTATCAGACACAGAATTCCAAACACTGTTTATAAGAACACTCAATGATCTCAGGGACAACTTCAACTAAGAGAAAGAAAACAAAAATAGAGGTAGAAAATATAAAGAGAACCAGTCAGAAATAAAACAAACAAACAAAAACACAGGGGGATGTTGGAGTGGCTCAGCAGGTTAAGCACTCGTCTTACAGTCCTGGGATACAAGGATCGAATCCCAGACCCAGATCATGTGGATCCATAATCTGAACTGGGTGTGTCCCCAGTTCGGTTCTCACTGGGGTGTACTTTTTATGTGGGAGGCCCCTAGACAGTTCCTGCCCTGCACAGCCCCAGGCCCACCCATGGAATGAAACTGTAGAGAACCAATGATGTGCAACTATGGAGACTGCTCTGGGCCCTCCCCCTTCTATTTCTCTCTGTCTCTCTCTTTCTCAGACAAAAACAGTAAAGTTAATCTTTAAGAAAAAAGAAATAAAGGAAAAAAATATGAAGAATGCATTAAAGGGAATCAACAATAGATTAGACAATGCAGAGCACTGAGTCAGTGATTTAAAAGGTACAGTAGCAGAAAACACCCAATCAGGACAGAAAAAAAAAAAAATCCAAAAAGATGAGGACAATTTAAGAGACCTCTGGGACAACATCAAGCTTAACAACATTCATATCATACGGGCACCAGAAAGAGAAGAGAGCAAAGAGTTAAAACCATATTTGAAGAAATAATTACTGAAAAGTTCCATAACTCCCTAAGCTGGTGAAGGAAATAGACATACAAGCCCCAGAAGCATAGAGAGTCCCAAACAAGATGCACTGAAACAGGCCCACACCAAGACATAGTATAGTTAAAATGCCATATTTAAAGACAAAGATTGAAATTTAAAAGCAGCAAGGTTTCTTGACAGAAACTTTGCAAGCCAAAAGAGATTGGTACAAAATATTCCAAGTGGAAAAAAGTGAAGACCTACAAACAAGATTACCCAGCAAAGCTATCATTTAGAATCAGATAAAAAGCTTCCCAGACAAGAAAAAGCTAAGGGAGTTCAACACCATCAAACAAGTATTATAAGGAATCTTAAAGGGACTCTTTTAGGACCAAAAAAAAGGTCAAAAATATGAATAATAAAATGGCAATAACTATATATCTATCAACAATTACTTTCAATGTAAATGTATTAAATGCTTCAATCAAAAGATAGGTTTGTTAAATGGATAAGAGAATAAGACCCTAACACAGGGATTTCTAACCCCGTGCCCGCGGGCGCCATGGCACCCACGGCCCGATTTCTGTGCGCCCGCCATTATTTGACTGCATCAGAAGTTTTTCATAAACACTAAGTAAAACTATAATTTATTTTTATACATTTGTTAGAATTTTAAAATACTGTGTGAGTATCTACACAGGTTTATTATATTCGTTGGTATGTCTGCGATATCGTATGTATAAGTTTGTCCCTAGCTTTCGCCTTTGTACATGTCGCGTCTTGTGTAGCCGCTGCCTCTTTAAACTCTCCTCCCCCCAACCGGGAGACGCCAAGTTGCCATTTGGATTGCGGTTGCTGGACTGATCGGGTCGTGACGGTTAGCTAGGATCACAGTGTGTTGATATATTCGATTTTAAATGAACTAAAAGCGAGGTAGGTCATCTATTACCGATGAGCATCTTAATAATTGTTTGCTAACAGGGTTGTCGTCATACTCTCCTAATTACGAGGCACTGGCCAATGAAATGCAATGCCAAAGATCACACTGACAGATCGGTTTTTTTAATGTTTTCTTTTATGTTTTTTTAAATGATTTTATTATACGTGTGTTTTTTATTTACTTTGTATTACGTTTTGTATATATGTTTCTTTGTGTGTATATAATTTGTACAATAAATTTATTATTTTAAAATTATTTTTGTTCATTATTTTTTATTCTTGTTCAATAATAAATATCCTTAGAAATAGCTGGTGCCCGCCGCCCTACCGGTATTTTAGAATGCGCCCTAGGGTATAAAAAGGTTGGAACCCCTGCTATGCTGCCTACAAAAAACAGATTGAAAGGCACACACAGACTGAAAGAAAAGAGATGACAAAATCGTATTTCGTGATAATTGAAACTAAACTAAACTAAACAAAAGCTGATTGAAATACTTATCCCAGACAAAATAGACTTTAAAATGGAGGCTCTAACAAGAGACAAAGAAGGACCCAGTAATCCCAATCTGGGTATTTATTTGAATAAACCCCAAATGCTACTTCAAGGGAACAAACACAGTCATATGATCAAATTGGTTGTTATACAGTATTCATGGGGATGTAGAGTATCATATAAAGAATACAGTCAATAATATTATAGTAATTATATGTGGTAGCAGATTAGTTCTAGATTTATTGGGGTGAAAGATGGGAGGAAGGTTGAGGGGCATGTGAAAAAGGGTGAATGGACTGAGAAGTACAAATTGGTAGTTACAAAATAGTCATGAAGATGTAATGTAAAACATAGAGAATGTAGTCAATAATATGGTAATTATGTATAGTGCCAGGTGAGTACTAGACTAGTCAGGGGGATCACCTCCTAAATTATATAAATGTCTAACCAGTATACTGTACACCTGAAATTAATATAATATAAAATAATATTAAATATCAAAATATATAAAGTGTAAAGAAAAAAATTTAAGGTAATGGGTACGTGAAGGGTTTGATAAAATGTTTAACTTTTCAAAATAGAATTTATAGATATTTATAAGCTTAAAAACTGATTAGAAAAAATAAACTTTAGTCTAACGTTTAATAATGGATAACCACTTTTCAAGCAAGCAGAAGAAAATTCACTATATGCAGTGAATATTAGAAAAATGAAAAAAAAAAAGTAGGGAGAGACCCAAAGCTCTTAAGTTTTTAAAGTAGAATACATTGTCAGAGGTAAATCCCAACAAATAGTAATGAAAAGAAACATAAATGGCTGTTACCAACAGCCAAAATATTTTCTAACAGATTTGTTTAAATATTCAGGAATATTAAACAGAAGAACATATAAAGTTTGAAAATCAAGGGATAGAAAAATAAAGGACTACGTACAAATATGGACCAAAAGAAAGGCAGAATCACAGAAAATTAATTTAAAATAAAAATAATTTTAAGGGAAAAAATAGATATTATATATTGTTTATGTACAGTCAGCATGAATCTATCTATCATCTGAAAACATTACAGAGTAACTACTCATAGAACTACAGTGAAAAGTAGATCAATCAATAATTCTAGTTGGAGGTTATTAACTAATAACTACTGATAAATCAGACTAAGAATAAGCAAATATATTTCTTACATATTAAAAAAGTAAGTTCTAATAAACTGTTTATCAACAGAAGCTATGCATTTTCTTCAAGCAAAATTAGAAAATTTAGAAAATGGACCATGTATAAGGTCACAACATCTCAATAAATTCCTAAGAATCAATATTGTACAGACTTTCTCTATAATGCAATAAAATTATAAATCAATCATAGACAGGTAGCTAAAAATTTAATGTCTGTACAAAATCCTTCTCTATAAACCTTGGATTTGGGGAAGCTGGGATGGCTCAGTGGGTTAGGCGCTCATTTTGCAGCCCCAGGGACCAAGGATCGAATCCTAGCCCCAGCCCGTGTGGATCCATATGCTGAACTGGGGAGTGCCCCCAGTTCAATTCTTACTGAGGTGAGACCCTGGCCCAGTTCCTGCCCTGTGCAGCCCCGTACCTACCTGTGGAATAAAACTATGTGGAAAAACCAATGATGTGCAACTATGGAGACTGTTCTGGGCCCTCCCCCTTCTCTCTATCTCTGTCTCTGTATCTCTCTCTGTCTCAGTCAAAAACAATAAACATAAATCTTAAAAAAAAACCCTGGGATTCAGGAAGGGACATTATGACATTCTTAGGACAGAAAGATAGTAGTAGCAGTAAGCACTATATTTCAAATTTTTATCATCCATATGAAACAAATTTAAAGCTATATTAGGGTTTTAGTTGACTAAACTCAATATGTATCAACATAGATGGGGGTGAAAAAAGCAAACAAACATTAAACAAACAGCATATGAGATTTAACATATTTTTAAGCGCTAATATCTAAAACAATCTTGCTCAACCTATGGCTCACAGGTGACATGTAGCCCAGGACAGTTTTGAGTACAGCCCAAGACAAATTCGTAAACTTTCTTAAAACATTACATGTTTTTTGCAATTTGTTTGTTTGTTTAGTTCATCAGCTATTGCTATCATTAGTGTTAGTGCATTTTATGTGTGGCCCAAAACCATTCTTCCAACGTGGCTCAGGGAAGCCAAAAAATTGGACACGCCTAAACAAAGACAGACAGACTTGACTCTGAATTGTACCCTGTATTACGTACAATTTCATTTTGTATCCTGTACTACAATATAAGGAAAACTATGAGAAAAAATAGAAAAGGAAAGGACACCAAATTGGAAAAATACCTGGGCTCAACATCTTGTTCAGATAGTTGGGAGGCTATTGGGAGTTGCCATCTGCCCCAAGGTTAAGCAGGAAGACAGATGATCCATATTACTCCAAAGGGCAGAAGTGAGACCAATGTCCGTGTAGAAAATAAATAAATTCCTAACAGCAAGAGTTGATTAAAAACAAATGGTCAAAAATAGTTATCAACTTGTGACAGGGACATTCAAGCTGAGGCAGCCTTCTGATACAGGAGAAGAAACCCATACAAAAAAAGTCGTAGAACAAGATATTGATGGCTCCTTTGTACTCAAAGTGTCTGTATCTTTGTTTTTACAATAAAAACATTAACTCTTTGAAAAGGAATAAATTATCTTAATGGTATGTTTGTAATTATGTATGCAGACAAGTGATTTCTACTAAATTGAACATCTTCATGTTTCTGGTCAAGTTTCTATTAGCAAAGTTTTAATGATGGAAAGTCAGTTTGCCTATAATTTTGTTTATTTTTTAGCCCTGATTTACTCCTCTGTACTACAGAGTGCTAAGAACTTGTGTGTTTAAAGTTCTATAAAGTTTACCTTACTTTTTTATTTGACTAATAATAGCACTACAAAATAGTCCTTTCACAAGAAAGACTGTAAATTCTTCCTTCATTACTTTTAGTTGACATAAAATGCTATATTATTGTGTAGCACAATCCAATTGAGAAGTACCGGTAGTTTCAAATGTCCAACATAGTGATTAGACATTTATATACCTTACCAAGTGATCACCACGGTAAGTCTAGTACCCATCTAATAAAATACAGAGTTATTACAATATTATTTTTATTGTTTTGACAGAGAGATAGAGAGAGAGAGAGAGATACAGAGACAGAGAGAACTGAACTGAGGGCACTCCCCAGTTCAGCATATGGGTCCGCACGGGCCAGGGCCAGGATTCGATCCTCGGTCCTCGGCGCTGCAAAGTGAGCTCTTAACCCACTGAGCCATCCTGGCTTCCCCTACTACAATATTATTGACTATACTCCCTACACTGTAATTCATATCCCATGACTGTTTTTACAACTGGCAGTTTGTACTTAATTTTCTTCACCTTTTTTACCATCCTCCTACCTTCCTCCCACCTTCCTCCCATCTGGCAACCAGTAGTTTGTTCTCCATATCTATTAGTTTGTTCTATGTGGGCTTTTTGTGTTCACTTATTTTGTTTTTTAGGTTCCACATATAAGTAAAATCATAAGACATTTGTCTTTCTCCGTCAAACTTATTTCACTTTTCACAATACCCTCTATGTCCTACCTTATTGTCACAAATGACAAGATTTCATTCTTTATTACTGCTGATTAATATTCCTTCTTTATACATTCCTCTTCTTTATCTAGTCATTTATTGATGGGCACTTATATTGCTTCCATTTCTTGGCTATTATAAATAAGATTTCAATAAACATAAGGGAGCATATGTCTTTTGAATTAGTGTTTTCTTATTTCTATGATCAGCATTGACTACTTATCAGAAAATCTTCCCAAGAGGAGGTTTTTCAGTTTCCACAGATGAGGCCAGGGGTCTTTTAGTAAAATTCTCAATATTAGTTTGAGTGGCAAAGAATGAGGTATCCCTTACTAAAAAATAGAAAAAAAATGCAGCATAATCCATACAGAATTCCCATACAGAGGAGAGTATTTCATTCATCTGTTAACTAGTTTATTTACTTACCGGTATGTACTAGGTGCATGATAATACATATACTGGTAAAGACCAGGGCACTATAACCAGTGTCTATGGTTCATCTTCTCTCTCTGTCACATGAGAAGTATGAAACTGTAAGCAAGTTGCTTGGTATTCCTATACCTCAGTTCCTCAATTTGTAGATGATAATGATACCTACTCCCTAGGTTGTTGTGAGGATTAATTGAGAGAGAGAATAATAAAATGTGTGTGTGTGTGTGTATATATATATATATATACATATATATATATATGTGTGTATATATATATATATATATATATATATACACACACACACACACACACACACACACACGCATACATACATACACAGAATTCTACCTAATCCAAAAAATAAAGGGATGTTATTGAAAGATTTGAAATGGGCAGGCTACATGGTCATCTTTGATTGTTTTAAAGATTATTCTGGCTGTAATGAGGAGAATGGATTGACCGGGGAAGAGGGGAAATTTTTGGATGAATGGGCACAGAGAGACAAAGTAATGTTATTTAATGCCAAAAGAAGATGGTATTTCAGCTAAGAAAGGTTAAAATTTTCTAATTGTTTTTAATGAAAATGTGAGGAGTGTGAGTTTGTGTGTGTATGTGTGTGTGTGTGTGAGAGAGAGAGAGAGAGAGAGAGAGAGAACACTGGGGGAAGAGGTTGTAGTGTGTGTGTGTATGTGTGTATTGTCACTAAATGTGTGGATCCAACTCTGCACTTGGAGTTGAAATAAGTAACCCTCTGAACTTTGTAAAGTTTCTAAACCTCTAAGACTTAATTTCCTCTTTTTGTAAAATGTAGATCCACAGCATTTTTATGAGAGCTAAATAAGCAACTGTACATGAAAAGACCTCTTAACCATAAACCCAATAAAAATGTTCTAGTAGTCATAATTATGTGGTGAAATTGGAAGGGGAAATGAAATCTTAAGATCTCATCTAGGATGTTTATTTTACCATAGGAGAGGCATAAAGAAAAAAACATGATATCACAAAGCAAGAAAAAGTATGATTAATATCTGTGGTTACAAATCAAGTTTTTCATCTAAGAATGTCCTTCACCTAGAATAACATTTCAAAGTTCCCCACCTCTGACCAATTGCTCCTATCTGTTCAGCTCACCCACTCAGGACTCTAATTCCTACAATTTTTTTATCCAACCGGGACATTGATTGTAACATTTTATTTTATTTTATTTTATTTTATTTTTTAGCTTTCCCGCACTACCTTCATATTCTCATATGCCTCTCAGATTAAATTTCATATTCAATCAGTATAATTATTCTGGTTCATACACCTAACCAACATACACACACACACGCACACACGCACACACACACACACACTGTCTTCATACTTCCCTGGAAAGATCCCAAACCTTATTAAATTCAATTATTGTGAGCTGAATACATGGGGAAAAACAAAAACACATTGACTGGACGCATTTTATAATCATGACCACTAATTGCAATGCTACTACATATTGCTAGTCTACTTCTCCTCCCATTCTTCTAGCCTATGTCTCCTGGTCCTGGCTGATCTTCTGTTCTCCAAATTCCAACACTTCCTTCCTTATTCTTGCCCTCAGCTTCCTTCCCATTTCACCGAGGAAATGAAAAAAATGAGAAGGTGGTTTTTGCAGACTCGACCACCCTACCTCCCATTAACACATATCTGTACCCACTTCTCCAGCAGCCCCTCCTGTCACTATGAACACTGTCTAAATTAAAGCCAGTCTCTCCACTGGTGCCCTAGATGGCTACACCAGGACATTGCACATTTCTCTTTCATTGTCCTGTCTTTCTCCTCCTCCACCATGATTTCCCCCCCACTCTATGAGATCATGACTACCATCCTAAAATCCCTCAGCTGCACATTATCCTCCAGATTTCTCTGCTCCCTGGCAATTTGCCTCTAGGAACTTATTGCTTTCTTTTTCTCTCTCTCCATCATTCTCTCTTTCTCTCACTCCACCCCCCCCGACCCCCCCACACACACAGCCACATAAATCCACACAAGTATGCATACACGTACTCATAAGGAAGACCTATCTCCCCTATCCTACTTGATTTTTTTCCCATATCACCATATATCACCAGCATATATCACCATTTGTCAGCTACATATTTACTTGCTTTTTATATTTCTTCTCCCACCATTTGAATATAAGGCAGGGAATTTTACTCACCATTTAATTCCCAGAGCTTACAACAGTGTTCGGCATACAGTAGGTATTCAATAAATTTTAATTGAATAAATGAATAAATAAACAAGTAAAATTAATATTTTAAATTAGAAAATTTTCCAGAAGATAAAAACAGTTGTTTAATTAGCAATGACAAATCAAAATGTAACAAGTTATGATATAAATATTCCATATATGTATTTAGTTATTCATTTGTAGTATTTATAACTTGCCTGTTCCCAAAAATAATTTGAGGAAGCTGATATGTATATAGTATTGCTTTTTATAACCTGAATACAGAATATTCTGTCTCTTATAAAGTAAAAACCCATCTCTTTAATATGTACCGGTAGACCTTTCAAAAAAGGAGATGGAATAGACTAATAAGGCTTTTTCCAAATAAAAAACTGCCCAGAAATTTGATTGGTTTTTTTATATAGCTAAAAAATGATGGGGAAGCCGGGATGGCTCAGTGGGTTAAGCACTCACTTTGCAGCGCTGGGGACCAAGGATCGAATCCCGGCCCCGGCCCGTGCGGACCCATGTGCTGAACAGGGGAGTTCCCCAGTTCAGTTCTCTCTCTGTCTCTCTCTCTCTCTGTCTCTCTCTCTCTCTCTCTCTGTCTCTGTATCTCGCTCTCTGTCAAAATATAAATAAATAAATAAAACTTAAAAAAAAGAGTATCACATTCATTTAAAAAAAAAAAAATGAGGATACCAGGAGAGCTCAGCAGTTGAGCAGTTTCCTCACAATTGCGAGATCTGGGGTGTGAATCCAGCCCCAGCCTGTGCAAAAGCATATGCTGAAGTGCAGTGCAATTGGTAACCACTGGATGGCACGGCAGGGAAGGGTCTCATCTCCCATGTGGGAGGCCCCTGACTTGGTTCCCGCCCTGCACAGCCTCACATCCACCTGTGTGGAATGAAACTATGTCACAACTAATGCTGTACAACTATGGAGACTGCATTGGTCCCTCCTCCCTTTCTCTCTCTCTCTCTCTCTCTCTCTCTCTCTCTCTCTCTCTCTCTCTCTCTCTCTCTCTCTCTCTCTCTTTCTCTATGTCTCTCTCTCTCTCTCACCTTCTCTCAAAACAATGAAATAGATCTTTAGGTTAAAAAAAAAAGACATACAAGTGGACAATGCCAAGGTTGGGGGATATTCAGTTAATAAAAATGAACAGGATTTTTTATTTAAAGAGTGAAAGGACCAGAAGAGCCTCTATTCTCCCCTTTAATGTACCGTGTTTCTTTCCAGTTGTTATTTTTTATTTTTAGTTCAAAAGAACTCTACAAACACCAACTGCATCACTGAAATCCGCATATTGTACCAAAAGTCATTATTTTTACTGTTACCATTTTGGCACAAAAAGAAGTTTTCTCCAATCTTAAGTGTTTGAATTAGTGAAGGCATGATACATCTGTCCATTTGTCTAATATACGTTTTTTTCCAAACAACAAATAAGTAGAGTTATCATTTAGTTTCTGTTCAAAAAGTAATTTTCATGATGAGACTAGCTAGAGTCTGGAACAAGTTTTCCACAGAAGTGAAGAGTGCTTTGAGACCATTAAAATAAAACCATACAGAACAGTGGAAACTGTACTATGGTACGAGGAAAAAATGCTGCCCAGATCCCTGGAGGCCGCTGCCAGAGCTGAATAGGTCTTTTCAATCTCCAGCCATTAGGATTCTAGGTAACTATTCTGAGAACAGATGAAGGGAGTGTTTTTTCTATCCAGGTTGAGCTCCTATTAGTCCCTTGAGGAAATAAGGGTTTTGTAGAAAGTGTGAGTTCTCTAAGTGTTATTGCATGACCTTGTTTAATTTCCTTATAAAAAGGCAATCTAATAATAAATACACCTTCTAATATTAACAAAGCTGTAAAGTTACACAAATTAGAATAATTTTCCTTTGCTTGGATGGCAAAACTCCTTCAATGTCCTTGTCTTTCTTTTTCCAATGTGCCACCCCCTGAGACTCTATATTTGTTCTTTAATATTTGATTTCACATTTGATTCCAATCATCCTGATATAAAGCTACCTTGTGAAGTTGAAAGATTCAAGAAGGAGAGATGATATGGCTGCCACCCTAACCTGAGTGAGTCCCCTGAACTGTAAATCTGTGCTGCATTTAATCACTCAACTAGACGGTGCAAGGATAAGGCCTCCAGAGTGTTGTACTATCATGAGTGATTGAGTCTGCTTGTTGTAATAAGCTTTTTTACAGCTAAGCCAAAGGTTAAAAGTATACATAGAACTTCAAGACAAGCATTGTTTTTAAATAGCTTTAAAACCAAAAGAATAACAAAACCTTCTTTTGAAACCTTCAGTTTCAAAACCCTAAGTTGAAGTAGGAGAGTTTTGTGGAAAGAACTGTGTGCCCTCAAACAAATTTACGAGTATAATATTTGGGTCAGTAATAGGGGAGGAAAGCCTGCCTCCCCCATGCCAACTTCTTCCACATCCACAGTATCATTCGCTCATGTTTGTATAATGAAGGGTGAAGATGATGGCTCTTGTGAGATGAATCAGCAATTCCCAATTAGAGCAGCAAAGTAAGACTGTTTTCTTTCTGAATCACTGTGGAAGGCAAACGGAAAAATGACAAATAGACTTTGTTCTCCATCAGTGACGGGAGGGGAATGCATGGTGAGAGCCAAATTTCAGAAGTAAAGCATACCGGGCTTGCCAGCAAAACTGTTCACACCCCCACAGAGACCACAAACCCCTGCAGCTGTAATTTCATGAACACACATGTGTATAAATCAAGTAATTGCACACCTAACTATCCACTTGAGTCTGTGTGCCTGGGTTTTTTTGCAGGTGCCTGGGGCTCTTGTTCCATTTAGCTTTAAAAACAAGGTTTAGTTTAATTGACAGGATATTATCAAATTCAAGCTGACTTGTATGGACAAATCTCAGAATATGAGGATGGCATACAGAATCAAGCAGCATATATGAATGTTCCGTGTGTGTGTTCAACAAGGTCCTTGTAGCTGACTGAATTCTTTACAACAGAAAGAAACAAAATTAAAATGTCCATTTAGTTCTAAGTCATGAAGATGTGTTTCCAGAGCATTCAATGAAGCAACATCATTTTGAAATAGTCTTGCCATTTAAGAGAGAGAAAGAAAACTGAGTTGAGCAAGTATTATTTTGTTTCATTTGATGTTGTTTCAAGAAGGGATGAGGGGGTACTTTGGGTCTGTTGGCCAGAAGAACAAGCAAATTCGTGTTTCCATGTTCCATGTGGCAGAAGCCCCAGCAGACAGCCATGGAGCAGGCTGCCAGCTGCTCAGGAAAGCACTCACCACAACGTGGAATCCGCCTGCAGGATAAGCATGTGCTCTCATCTTTCCAGGAGAAATTCAGTCTGCGCAACTTCAGAACAGGTCCACTTACCACTAGTCCTCTATGTATGCTTTGCACGTTCCAGTAAAGGAAGATTCATGTAGAACCAGTTCATCCAAAAATTCTGCTGCAATTCAACACAACACATTTCTACGATTTTTACCTTGAGAGAAAGAAAACACATGGCATTTGTTTCACAAAGATCTAAACCACCAACCTCTCATCTACTGCTAACTCCCAAGGAGCTTATGGGTTTTGTTTTGTTTTAAACATACACATATACACACTTACACACACACATGAATATGCAACACACACATGCACTGTAAACCTGCAACATTTTAATGGAATGATGCCAAAACTCACTAGTGAATAATAAGATGCTGTTTGCAGTGTCTCCCATTTCTTACTCTATTTCTAAAGCACCTACTGTTAATACTGCCATACAATAAGGAATTAATGGAGGCTCTAACTGGACTATGAAAAATTCAACCTCAGCATGCTTTGCATCTGGTTCATATTTTACTATTTAAAATAAAGAACTGGAATCAGAGGTCCTTTGCAATTAAAAAAGCTGATATGGTATCTATAGGTAATAACAATCTTACGACAGAATGTCCCCTAAGGATGATCTTTTTTTGAGACAAAGTCAGCAGTCATCCAGAACAAGAAAAAGAGAACTCTGCAAGTGTCTGTCCCAAAAACATTCGAAAAGTCCCCATGGTCCATTTGGGCAAAATTTCCAGAAAGTCTTGTTTTCACAAAGTCATTATAAAAAAAAAAAAACACATTACATTTGCATGTACCACTAGCCAAAAATAACATTTGACTATGACAGCAACAAAATTTAACCCTTCTTTTTTTAATGACTTACAGATTTTTAATTTTTTAAATAAAAACTTTAACCAGAGGCACAGTTTTGAGAGTCTTAGAACCAGCATATTCCTTTTGCTTTGTTATCAGGGAACTTGAAAATGTATAAGGTGTTAATGGCCTATTAAAGAACCATTAGGCCATAAAAATAATCTGCCTATAAAAATGGTGAAGGAAGGTGAAATGTACAGTGTTTAAACCACAATTTGATCACCGTATAAAGGCCTAGTAGGAAAAGCTATTGATTTCTCTTCCACTGAGCAAACATATTAAATTTTAGACGGATTAATAGGTTAAAAAATAAACTTGAATCTAATACAAAGGAAAGAGTGGAGGAAATATAAGAAAAAAGAATGCCAACAACCTACCATATATTTGAAATTATGTCTAAGTGTAATGTGTGAGGGAGGCATATGGATTATCTTCACTAAACTATTTATTTACACTCTGATACTCTCATAAGGATACTTTGGATAGCATAAGGATTCATCAGTCTGATTTTTCAAATTCGAATAAGGTAGTTAGCATTTCTATAACACAAAGTATAATTTTTGGTACTGTAATGTAGTTTTCAAGCAATCGATTGGAAACAGTTTGGAGATAATATGATGCTAGACTAGGTATAAAAAGAGAGGGCATGGGACAGAGAACACAGCCTTGGGGGTTGACTTTTAGTCCTAACTACCTGTGTGACACTGGAAAAGATTCCTACCTTCTCTAAGTCTCATCTGAGTGGGGGATGTTATTAAATGATCAAAATGTAAGCATTAAATTAAATAATACATCTAAAGAACCCTCTCTGCTGACACAAAGAAAGCACTAGGTATATTTTGTCAATTTTTATTCTACTATTGCCAGGGTCCCTAAACAACTTTGGGGTAATTCCCTTAACCTCTGTGGCCTATTTCTTCCTCAATGATGGCATTGGACTATCGTCCCTCCCAATCCTAATCATCTCCAACTCTATAAAATCCTATGCCCTAAATTGAATTAGACCTCATAGTTTTTGATGACCAGGTGCCAGACCAATCTTTTAGGCAGACTGCAAGCCAAGATGGACTTCTTGACATCTGTATGATGACAATAGACCCAGTCCCTAGGAATGCCTGTAGGTTGGGATATTCACTGCTCAAACACAAAACATGTCCCAAAGTAATAATTCTCCCTTTGGGATACAAAGATTGGTATATTATAAAGATATGATACATATAACATGTTTTTTTAGCTCTAGTAAAGTAACAATTACAGTTAAATAATTTTTAATAATCGTTACATTATTTAATAAAATAATCATATTGTTAAATATAATTATAAATTAGTTTGGTAATAATTATGTATTGGAGATTTAGAACTTGAAACTGACTTACTCTTAAAATATATATTAGAGCCTAGTCAAGGTTACTCTTATAATAATGTCATTTTATTTCATTTGCATTCTCAAAACCTTTCTCAGGAGAATCTCGGAAAAACCATAAATATTTCTGTCATGTTAATGTATGTTTTAAATGATTTGTGACAAGGAAACAAAGAACTAGCTCCCAAAAGAAAAATTATGACTTGATTTTAATTATTTTAAAGGGCAGAATAAATCAGAGTGGACCTAATAAAATATTGATACAGTCTGTGCAATATGATTGGAAGTTAACTGAACATGCTTGTTTGCTAAATTGGGCTCATAGAGATAAAATAGAGACACACTATAAATCCCCCACTGTCTCTGTAGTTCATATCCACTAAAATATTTTATTATTATACTTTATCAATTTTATATTTCAAGATACTTCCTCAAAAGCAATGCTTTCATTTTTGTTTTTTAAGGTTTTTTGTTTGAGAGAAGGTGTGTGTGTGTGTGTGTGAGAGAGAGAGAGAGAGAGAGAAAGGGGAAGGGCCCAGAGCAGTCTCCATAGTTGTTCGTCATTACTTGTGATAGAATGTCATTCCACACAGGTGGATGTGGGGTCATGTGGGACAGAAACCAAATTGGGGGCCTCCCACTTGGGAGTTGAGGACCTCCACTGCCATCCCAGTGATTACCAGTTGCGTTACAGTTCAGCACATGGGTTTTGCATGGGCCCAAGCTGGGATTCAGTCCCTAGACCTCATGATTGCAAAGCAAAATCTCAACCTGCTCAGCTATCCCAGCGTCTCCATGCTATTTTTCCAAATAATTTATAGGAATTTCTTATTTCTCCTTAAAGAACATATAAAAATATTACCTACAGGAAAATAGCACCTAGGAAAAAAAGAAAGAACTCATGAGAGCCCTACACAGTGGGATGAATTCACAGATAATCTTCCTAATCTCAGTAGCATTACTTTGCTTTATTCATATTATTATTTTTATTGTCTAGTCCAGTTCTCAAGTACGTCCTGGAAACAGCTATTAACATTATATTGGAACTTGTTAGAAATGTAAGTTCCTGTGAAGCCCAGTAATCTGTATTTTAACGAGCTCTCCAACTAATCTGGACGGATGCTACTCTGAGAACCACTAATGTATGTCGCACTGTTCACGGTGGTCAAGTCATGGAAACAACCAAAATGTCCTTTGATAGAGAACTGATAAAGAAGTTGTGGTACATTTACACAATGGAATACTACTCAGTCATAAGAAAAGATGAAATACAGCCACTTGTGACATGGACGGACCTTGAAACCATCTTATTAAGCAAAATAAGTCAGACTGAAAGAATCAAGAAACATATAACCTCACTTACAGGTAGATTATAAAACTGAAAGTAACAAAGAAACAAAAACTCATGGAAACAGTCAATAGTTTAGTGTTTACCTGAGGGTAAAGGAGAAAGTGGGTGGGAGAGTGGGGTGGGGGATTAGGGAGGGAACATCAAATATATGGTGATGGAAAGAGAACTGACTCTGGGGGGTGAGCCAGTAATGCAATGAAATGCATAGACAATGTAATGTAGAATTGTACTCCTGGAACCTATGTAATTTTTACCAACCAACGTCACCCTAAAAAAATTTAACAATTAAAATAATAATAAAAGAAAACCACTGATGTAGGCCACATATTAAATCATACTATTTTAAAGTGATGCAAAACATAGGCAGGAAATAATTTCACATCCTAACAGCTCTGTCTAAATTTTAAGAGGTTATTATCGTAACAGCACCATACTAAAAGATGAGGTACCACCTCACTACCACCTCACTCCTATCAGAATGGCTATCATCAATAAATCAACCAAAAAAGTTTTAGTGAAGATGTGGAGAAAAGGGAACCCTGCTACACCATTGGTGGAATTGCAAATTGGTGCAGCCACTGTGGAAAATAGTATGGAGTTTCCTCAAAAAATAAAAAATGGAATTACTTAATAATCCAGCAATTCCACTCCTGGCTATATCCAAAGAATTCCAAAACACTAATTCAAAAAAATTACACAACTCTGTGATCATTGCAGAATATTCACAATAGCCAAGATACGGAAACAACCTAAATGTCCATCAATAAATAATTGGATAAAGAAGCTGTGGTACATTCATACAATGGAGTACTACGAAGCCATAAAGAAGAATAAAATTGTAACTTTTGCAACAACATGGATAGAACTAGAAGATATCATAGTAGAAAATATAAGTCAGACTGAGAAAGACAAATACCACATGGTCTCACTTATTTGTGCACTCTAAAAAACAGAATAAATGAATAATCAAAATAGAAAAGAAAAACCTCATGGACACAGACAATATTTTGGCAGTTGCCAAAAGAGCAGGGAGAAAGGGTGTGGGGAGGGGAATTCAAGTATACAATAATGAAAAAAAAAAATAAACTGACTCTGGGTGGTGAGCTCACAATGCAACATATAGATGATGTATTATAGAATTGTACATCTGGAACCTATGTAATTTTACTAACCAATGTTACCCCAATAAATTTTAAAAAAAAGATCATGCCTAAATTTGACAACCTTTATTGTGCATTGTTTATAAAATCTAATGACCTTAGCCAGTGTCCCCAAGGTCAGTTTACAGCTACATGCTGATTTTCAACCAACCTTTGGGAAAACATTCTTTTGCAACTTCTTAGCAACCAAAGAAATCCAAACTATCCATGTCATCCCCTCTCTTCATTTCCTCCCTGTTTCAGATAGGTTTCAAAATATGTGAGAATCAAGATGAACATAACAGGATCTATACCATATTTGGGGATGTGTTTAAGTATGAGAAAGCTATCTCCCAAGCAATTTTTTAATTGCCCATGTGACCACCTAGCACTGCTAATAGAGATTATTCATTCGTTCAATATTTATTAAACAACTACTTTATTCAAATCTGTGTTAAGCCTTTGTGGAACTGGAAAAGAAAAGAAAGAGGGAATACCAATGTGAGTAAAAACTTAACTTTCTCTAGTAGCTTAAATTCTGGTTTAGTAGTAAAATGGATTAGTATATTTTGGTCTATTTATATGGAACACTAAAGCACTGGATATAAATTCATGTCAGCTGCATACATGAATGAATCGCATCCACACATAGTAGACTAAAAGAAGCCAGAAACAAAAGATGGTACTGTATGATTTTGTTTATATAAAGCACAAGAGCAACAAATTATGCTATGGTTTTAGAGATTAAGCAGTTATACTTTGAGGGAAGAGAGGTAAAGGCTGTGGGAGAGACTAGTAATTTCATGGGGACACAAAGGAGCTTCTGAGGTTTTGGTAATACTTTATTTCGGAGTATGTTACATGTAAGTTCCTACTTTGTAAAAAGCCATCGAGGGGTACATTCATGATTTGTGCACTTCTCTGTAGGTAGTTTATACATCAGTTTTTATACATATTTAAATACACTCTAACAGGGTAAAAATAAATATGCTTGAACTTTAAGTTATAAATAAGAGTTAATAATCCTAATATAGAAAGAATTGCAAAATACTATAGAAATAAACAGAGATCACCCAAATGAGAACAAGCAAAGCCTATTTATTCAGACTCTGTTCTTATAAGGTTGTCAGCCACCACTCATGTTTTGGCAGAAACTCAAAGGCAGGCAGAGTAGCGGAAAGCTTACAGTGGAAAGGGGAAGGTTTCCAGGGTGTCCCAAACATGGACTATGCAAGGGAGCTGTAGGCCAGCTAATTAGACACGAGATATCCTATGTGATTGGTTAGGAGTACATTTTTGGTTTTCTCTGGTTGGTCCTAAGTTAGAAGCAGGGGAAAAAAATAGAGAACTGTTGGTTATTGACAAGTCCTGGGCATTTGGGACTGATTGTTATAAGGATTCTAGTTTGGTTTTCTGGGTTGGTTGCTGCAGGTTGTGAGTCCTACTAATACACATACATATAGTTTAGCCAAAGCCTAACTTGTAAATTCAGTATCTCACTATCAATGAGAAAAATAACAATAATCCAATTTAGAAAGACAAAAAGTCAATTTCTAAAGGTGAACAGTCAACAGAAAAGACATTTTAAATGACTTTTCAAAATTAGCAATCTCATTTATAACAGAAGATGTATCTTACCTAGTCCAGTTCGAATAACAAACTGAAAGGATCAAAAAGTTTGACAATAAACTTTTGAGAGAGGGTCTGAAGAAACAAGTACCATCAAATATTGATGATGGAAATTGAAGTAACCTCTATGAAAGAAAGTCTAGTAATAACTATCAAAATTACAAATGCACAGACCCTTTAAGCCAGAAAATCTACTTCTAAGGCATTTCTTCTACAGATGCTCTTCCACATATGTGAAATGGCATAAATAAGGTTATTGATTGCAGTACTTATTAAGCAAAACATTGGAAACTAAATGTCTAGCCATAGGAATATGATTAAATATGGTAAATTATAGTATAGTCATACAGTAGAACACTATAACTGTAAGAAAAAGGGAGAAAGCATTTTATCTTCTGATACAGAATAAAATCTAAGATACTCCTTCTGTTTCTCCCAAGGTAAAAATTGTAGAAATGTGTTGTGTTGAACTGCAGCAGAATTTTTGGATGAACTGGTTCTATATGACTCTTTCTTTACTGAAATGTGCAAAGCATTTGTAGGGGACTAGTGGTAATTGGACCAGTTCTGAAGTCCCACAGACTGACTTTCTCCTAGAAAAATAAGAGCACAGCTTAGCCTGCAAGGCAGATTCCACATTTTAGTGAGTGCTTTCCTGTGTGGCCGGCAGCCTGCTCCATGATTGTCTGCTACGGCTTCGGCCTCATTAAATAAGAAAACACAAGAGCATGTAAGACAGTGGGAGAATAAAGAATACACACACACATATGTATATACACATATGTGTGTATGTATATATACATAAAATATATAGAACATATTTCCATGATTTTGGAAAACCTTATAAATACATGAGCAGTTAATAACATGAGCTACCTTTGGAAAGAGACTCTCAATATCCAGTGACAGAAATGAGAAAGTGATGACTCACTGAATACATTTTTGTACTCTTTAAATTTTGATTTATCAAATGCATAAGCTATTAAAAACATAAATTTAGGAAAGAAAAAAATATGGCGGCATGAGAGGAGAACGCCGATAACTGCCTGGGAAGGGACTTGTGAACAGAGGGGAATCCATGGGGGAAACCCTGAGAAGCAACCTCAACTAAGAGAACCACACAACACAGAACAACACCCAAAGGTTAGAGAAAAAAGGGGAGAGTGGGAGAGGGAAGGGGAAACAGCAGTTCAGGGACAGGGACATGGAGCATGGCCCCGGGCTGGCAAAAACAAAGGGAAATTGGGGGACTATGGACAAAGTGGAGCTGGATCGAGGGCGGGCTGGAAGCCGAGACCTAGGGAGCGTGGAAGCCCCACAAGACTGTGGACAATTTAACATCCGAACTCAAGGGACAGCACGCAGTGCCCTAATCAGATCACTGAGCCTAAAGTGGAACAGGGACTGTGGAGCAGGGCGGCTGCGCTTCCCGGCGGGCGGGGTGAGAGCAGGGCACCAGCCCACAGCAGCTCAGCACCCCTGATTTACGGAGGAGATTGACTGTGAGGGAGCGCCTTCTGAGGACAGGGCTCTTGGAGTGAGGGCTGGGGCTTGAGTGGGCACAGCTGCATTGGACGTGTTTGGAGTGAATCCGGCGGTCTCAACAGAGCCGCAGGCCTAGAGCAGCTGCCAGCTGAGCTGCGGCCTGTGACCCCAGGGCTTTCGGCGCCCCACCCACCAGGTCTCTGCAGCACTGCAGCCAGTGCGCGCAATTGGGCTGCCCACCGTACCACAATACTGGCTATCGGCGCCCTGCCCACTGAGCCGCCGTGGTGCTGCTGCCTGCATGCACAATTGGGCTGCCAACTGCGCCACCATGGCGCCAACTTCCGCGTGCGCTACCGGGCTACTTATCAGGCTGCTGTGGCGCTGACGCTCACATGCTCAAATGGGCTGCCGACCAGGCCACTGCGGAGCCTACGCCGGCACGGACGACCTGGCTTTGAGTGCGCCCCTTCCCATGTGACTGACCAGGCCTCTGGCAAGTCCTGGCCCATCAGCACCACTGCCCTGCGGGCGTGGCTCACAGATGCGATTAAAGGAAAGCAGCCAAGCAGCGAGGGGGAAAGACCAGAGCTTTTGCACCCCACCCACACTGAACCACCAGCCCCCCTGCTGAAAGAGGAAGCTACTATTGTGTCTCAGGCCCGCCCTAGCTCCTACTCACATGCCCCCACCCCAGCCACACCCTCACTACCTTGCTTTCTAACAGCTAAGATAGCAACCTGTAGTGTCCCAGGACATAGAAGCTGTCTGCTTCTCCCAACCCTCTCCCAAAATCTCCTCCTCCCACAACTTAGCCCAAAAGAAAAAATAAAGAGAAGCCCATCAGATAGGCAAACCCCCAGAGGGAAAACATACTCATGCCTAATGCAAAAAGAACCACATCAAACACAATGCACACCTCAGAATCCAAAGCCCTTCCAGAAGATCGGGGGCAATCTTTAGTAAAGGAGCTTGCACACTTGGAATCAAATCTAAGTGAAGCAGAATTCAGGGCTGCAATACTCAAGACACTCAGAGAGCTCACTCAATGCTGGCAAAGTACCCAGACACTGTTAAATGACCTCACCAAGAAATTTTCTGAGCAAAATGAGTACTTTACCAACAAAATTGAGAAGCTAGAGCACAACCAAAAGGAACTCCTTGAAATGAAAGGCATCATGGGAGAGCTGAAAAAAGAACTGACCAGCATAGGAAACAGAGCTGACCAGCTAGAGGAAAGGATGAGTGAAATTGAAGATACAAACATGGAAATGTCACAGAGGGAAGAAGAAAGGGAAATGAGAATCAAGAGAAATCAAAGAGCCCTACAATAATTCTCTGACTTCATCACAAAGAACAATATTAGAATAATAGGGGTACCAGAAGGAAGCGAGATAAAATCTTCTCAGAGTCTACTAAAACAAATAGTGGATGAAAATTTTCCTAACCTGTGGAAAGCATTACAACCCCAAATCCAAGAGGAAAGCATGAGCCCTAAACACCTAGACGGGAGGTGGTGAACCTATGCCACACGTGCCCAAAGTGGCACATGAAACAATTATTTCGGCACGCGGAGCTGTGAATATCATTTAAAAATTTATTGTTTATGCTCTTATAGACATAAAAATAATCGATACTTCTATCTCACTCGATGGGTTGGCACACCGGTCGAGCGAGTATACTCTTATTTCATAAACGCCACCCATGGGTGGCAAACCTTTTGGCGATTGAGTGCCAAAGTTTATGAAATAAGAGTATACCTGCTCGACTCGTGTGCCAACCCATCGAGTGAGATAGAGGTATCGATTATTTTTATGTCTATAAGAGCATAAACAATAATTTTTTAAATGGTATTCACAGCTCTGTGTGCCAAAATAATTGCTCCACGTGCCACTTTGGGCATGCGTGCCATAGGCTTGCCACCCCCGCCCTAGCAGATCTTCTCCAAGGCACATTGTTCTGAAGATGACAAAAACTAAAGACAAAGAAAGAATCCTCAAGGCTGCCAGGCAAAAACAAAACATAACTTTCAAAGGAAAAAATATCAGGCTGTCACCAGACTTCTCAGCTGAAACTCTGCAAGCCAGGAGGGAGTGGAGCCCAATATTCACAATATTAAAACAGAGAAATTTCCAGCCAAGAATTCACTATCCAGCAAAATTAACCTTTAGATATGAAGGAGGAATTAAGGCCTTTTCAGATATACAGAAGCTGAGGGAATTCTCCAGCTCAAACCCGGCACTCCAAGAAATACTGAAGGAGGCTATCCGACCTGAATCAAGAAATCAAAATAAATGGAGAAAAGTTGGGACAACAAAAAAATAAAAAGGAAAGAAGAAATGGATACAGGATATCCTCATATATCAATCATCACCCTGAGTGTAAATGGACTGAATTCACCAATAAAGAGGCACAGGGTAGCAGACTGGATTCAAAAACAAAATCCAACCATATGCTGCCTACATGAGACACACCTCAGCCACAGGGACAAACATAGACTCAGGGTAAAAGGATGGAAAACAATACTCCAGACAAACAGCAGTCAGAGAAAAGCTGGAGTGGCCATACTGATTTCTGATGAAAAAGACATCAGGATAAAAAAAATATTAAGACATAAAAATGGACATTACATCTTGATAAAAGGGACAATACAACAAGAAAACATCACACTCATCAATATATATGTGCCCAATCAGGAAGCACCAAAATTTATAAAGCAACTACTAACAGATCTAAAAGGAGAATTTGACAAAAATACAATTATGGTAGGGGATCTAAACTCCCCCTGACAACACTGGACAGATCATCCAAGCAGAAAATAAATAAGGAGATCGCAGCTCTAAATGGTACATTGCAGGAAATGGACATAATTGACATTTACAGGTCATTCCATCCTACAACAAAGGGCTATACATTTTACTCTAGTGCACATGGAACATTTTCAAGGATAGACCATATCCTGGGACTTAAAACCAACCTCACCAAATTTAAGGGCATCCAAACCATACCAAGTGAATTCTCAGACCACAAAGCATTGAAACTAGAGATCAGTTGCAAAAGATCAGGTGCAGAGAGAACCACATATACGTGGAGATTAAACAACATGCTATTAAAAAGTAGCTGGATCAAAGAGGAAATTAAACAAGAGATTAAAAAATTTGTAGAAACGAATGACAATGAAAACACGACGTACCAGAATTTCTGGGACACAGCAAAAGCAGTATTAAGGGGGAAATTTATATCATTATAGGCCTATCTCAAGAAACAAGAAAAACTACAAGTAAACACCCTCACATCTCATCTTATAGAGCTAGAAAAAGAAGAACAGAGGTCCCCCAAAGCCAGCAGAAGAAAAGAATTAATAAAAATCAAAGCTGAACTAATGAAATTCAGAATACCTAGAAAAACAATAGATAATATTAATGCCACAAAGAGCTTGTTCTTTGAAAAATTCAATAAAATCGACAAACCACTGGCTAGGCTCACCAAAGGACAAAGAGAAATATCTCATATTTCCAGAATATGGGACGATAGGGGAGAGATTACAACGGATGCTGCAGAAATACAAACAATCATAAGAGATTATTATGAAAGAGTCTATGCCAACAAATTTGACAACCTAGAGGAAATGGACAAATTTCTAGAAACATATAGTTTACCTAAACTGAACCAAGAAGATTTGGATAACTTAAATAGACCAATCAACAGTAGAGAACCTGAAACAATTATCCAAAAATTGCCCAAAGGCAAAAGGCCTGGACCAGATGGCTTTACCAATGAATTCTACCAGTCATTCAAAGAAGAACTAACACCCATCCTCCTCAAACTACTCCAGAAAATTCAAGAGGAGGCAGTACTACCCAAGTCTTTCTATGAAACTAATATCACCCTAATACCAAAACCTGGGAAAGACAATACCAAAAAGGAAAACTATAGGCCAATCTCACTGATGAACACTGATGCAAAAATCTTAAATAAAATTTTAGCTAACAGAATACAACAATGCATTAAAAAGATTACTCACC